>CAKOGF010000154.1:0-16355 GCA_933228935.1 Pemphredon lugubris
CCTAGAAAGAAGTGTTTGTCAGTTATGGTCCCTTCAGCCTCCTGCTGAGTCAGAAGCTGACTCTTCCCCACACATCAATATGGTAGATAGTAACAATAATACTGGGCCAATTCCTGAGGCCCACTTCAAACCCACCTTCAAACAGGTGTTTGACCCTAAAACCTCTACTATAGCGGCGTTCCTGACTATATATGAGACTGCAATGAGAAGAGCCTCTAATGAGGTGAAAAAAGAGCACATCTTAACCTGCCTCCACCCTACATGTCAAGAGGTAGTTGTTTCTGAGCTGCCGTCTATTACGTCCTGGGAAGACATGAAGCAACTGCTAACTGACGAGTTTGGAGGAGACCTTAGCCTAGAAGTCAAGAAAGATGCTTTCATGCATATAGCCTTTAAACCAAAAGAAATGTTGGCCGAGTTTGCTGATAGATTCTATATGGAGGGTCAACAACTAATCACTAGCAGGCAATTGACCACCCACGAAGCTTATACTGCATGCGCCCAAGCCCTCAAAGTCAACCAGCTCCTCTGTCTCCACTTCAAAGCTCATAAAGCCATGCTTACTTCCATGAAGAGCATCAAGACCCTCCTGCAGGATATGCATCTTACACACTCTGGGACAGTGGTTAGAGAGAGCAAGACTGCTTCCTCCTCTGGGTCATCTTTGCGGGCCCCGCGCATCTTGACTATGGATGCTCAAAACCAGCCTAAGCGCCAAGGATGTCATAACTGCGGCGTGGTTGGACATCATTCCCGCGTGTGCACCAACCCTAAGGTTGAGGGAGCTGATCCCAGGTCACACACGGGAAAAGGGATGTCAACCTAGAGGCGGAGATGCTCTTGGTTGACTCAAATCCTCAGTCTCCCCCCCCTCTGTCTGTTGTGTTATTGGGCTCTGCAGCCCTACGTCCTCCCATTCTACACCTATTCCACGATATCTCTGATGAATCTGGAGCCAGTGACGACAATGTAGATGATCAGGACGCCTATGGCTATTCTGTCTTAGCGGTACCTGAGACCATCACAGTCCCCTACAAGTTGCGCTCTGGTAAAACAACTACTACCACCAAGCCTTCCCATGAAGCTAAGGAGGTAGTTGCTCGTCCATACCTTACACAAGCTGCTAGAGCCCCTGTCCTGGTAGAGTTGTCAGAAGAAGCAGCTGAAATAGCTGATGCTGTCTTTCAGAACGTCTCTATTGCTCTCCCTCTACAAACGGTCTATAAGGAATTCCCTGGCTTAAGGTGTATGATCAAGAAATGGGATAAGGAATTGGCTGAAGCTCAAGATGTCTTAACAGTCCTTCCTCCGTTTGGGCGTACCACAACTCGAATAGAAATATCCGTACAGAAGGTCAAGATCAAAGCTGTCTTAGATACAGGGTCCCCTGTCAACGTTGTTTCATCTAAACTTGTCAAGAAGCTCAAATTGGCTCCAGACCTCAACTATCACCAGACTTATGGTACAGCTGGCTTATCCATGACCAGAGCCCTTGGTGCGTATTCTGCTCTGCCTATGAGATTTGGCAAACTCCTTTTAGCTGCCCCTGCTGTGGTACTCAAGAACAACAGCTACAACCTGTTAATTGGGACCCAGTTTCTACGTGAGTACAATGGCATCATCAATTTGAAAGAAGGATTCCTTTCTATTCTTGGTTATGAGATCCCACTTATATTTGAGGAACCTGATAAACTCCCTGGGAAACGCCTAAAGACCTGCTTGTTAGAATACCCATCTGGTATCTTCACCCTGAAATACTGCACCCATTCCTCTAACATGAAGTGTCCCCCTTCTTCTTGTGACGCTTCGGAAGGAGTACCTCTCCTTGCCACATCTGCCGTCACTATCCCTCCTGGTTCCCAAGTTATAATGGACTCTCAAATCTCCTATGAGTTGCCTGAGCGCACCTTCCTAGAGTTGTACTCTCCGTCCTCCTTAGGCCGTTTGGAGCCTCATCTGTGTCCAGGCATCCTGGACGTTTCCCATAAAGAACCTATCCATCTGCTGTTGGCTAACCTAACTCCCCAACCCATTACGGTGTCTAGAGGACAAGTAGTTGGTCATGGACGCCTCCTCAATGCCGCTGATGTACTGTCACTACACCCCTTTGGTACATTTGATGATTTTAACCTGCCTGAAGATGAGCCTCACATGTTGTCCCTGTTCACTGCGGAGGACTTCCCACAGCTCTCTCCTGTACAACAAAAAGAGGTACTGGCTCTTATAGATCAGTTCTCGGATATCTTTGCTAAGGATAGCACCGATTATGGTCTAGCCAAGGGTGTCATACATCAGATAGATACAGGTGATGCCCCTCCCTTCCGCGCTAAGCCATATTGCCGTAGTAGAGTGGAAGACGCTCAGGTCTCCAAGGAACTCAAGCAATTACTGGATGCTGGACTTCTAGCTCCATCTCAGAGTCCATGGGCGTCTCCCTTGCTGATTCTCAAGAAAAAAGATGGTGGACACCACATTGTCATGGATTACCAACGCCTGAACTCCCTGACCAAGAAGGACTCTTATCCCTTGCCACGCATTGATGATGCACTCAGGCGTCTTGGCGGGTCTAAGTTTTTCTCTGCTATGGATCTAGCCTCTGGGTACTGGCAAGTCGACCTTTCTCCTGAAGATAGACAGAAAGCTGCCCTCATCACCTCAGACAGATTGTTTGAACCTACCCGCATGCCTCAGGGACTTTGTAATGCCCCCGCTACCTTTCAAAGGGCTATGGACTCCATCCTCCGTGATCTCAAGCTTTCATGTGTCCTGGTCTATTTGGATGACATAACTGTGACGGAAATTGAGGGATTATAAGAAGTTGTTTCAAGGTGATGAGGGATAAACACCCAAATCCACAAGGAATTCAGAATTAACCACCATCTCAACTTAAGATATCTCTTAGTAAAATTTCCTAGAATAATACCAGGATTGAGTAGAATGAACAAGACCAACCAGAGTAGGGATAAATAAATCATTTGGGAAGTGATTAGAGTATCCTCTGGGTAGAGCTCCGGGCATTGGGAAGACGGAACCGGAACTGCGTTCATTTCAGCGACAAAGGCGCGAACGTCGGGGGTTTCGATCGACGGTACCGGGGGCGCGGACGGGGCGGAATTCGCGGCGGGGCCCCATCTACCAGTGATAATCCTGTTGATTATAAGGTTATACGGAATATACCGTAGCAACCCTAAAATAATAGTCATGTTATTACTTAGAATGAAGATTGGTTTTATTGAATATAGAGGACTCAACTCTTAAGAGTTGATTGTGAATAATTTTCGTATATATACCAATTTCCTTTTGACTCAGCAATTTTCACTTGAGTCTACTCCTTCCAGTCCTTTTTTTTTCATTCCAGAGAGTACTTGGACCAGTAAGAAAGGAGACTCAAAGTGATTAACTTCTGATGCCCATTCTGATTAATCAACTGATATCTAGTGATTCTTAGATTACGTCGATTTATCAGTGTCAGAGCAAGAGGGACAGGGATTTTCTGATGACGTACAGGTGCAGCTGTGACCCATTTCCGATCCACTGTGTTATTTAGATCTTCAGAACTCGTTAATTTACTTAACGGTTTCCCAAATTGACGCTCTTTACGCTTTGGGCGGCTAATACCCGGCATTATGGAACTTATCGTGACATTACCCTCTGCTTTAGGCTGGGGAATCAAACCACCGTCAGGAAGGTGGGAGAGAGAGAAGTTTTTGTGGGCAGGTGGGAGTTTCATAGCGGCCAAGGTTGCAGGGGGGTGACCGACAGCGTCAGGAAAACGAGAATAAAATTCTCGAATGAGATCGGGAGCGTTTACACAATCATAATGGGGGACCCACGAATTCTCTGATTCTGGGTATCCTTTCCAAGACACAAGATATTCAAGTCTTCGTCGAATTCTTCGGGATGCTAAAATGCATTGTAACTCATACTCAGGTTCACCTTCTACCACAATTGGTTGGGTAGGGATTTCTTCTTTACCAAGGTATGGAGTGAGTAAGCATTCGTGGAAGGTGTGGAAGATTTTAAAAGCTGGTGGCAGGAGCAGACGGTAGGCAGAAGGACCAATCTGTCGTTCAACTTTGAAGGGACCTACACGCTTGGGTCCTAACTTTCGGCAGGGAACTTTTAACTTCATGTTACGGGAGTCAACCATCACTAGGTCACCAGGACGATAAGTTGGACCTGCTTGACGTTTCCGATCTGCATATTCCTTGTAAGTTGTCACGGCAGCGGCGAGGGTGGATTGGAGCTCCTGATGGACCTGCTTAAGTGCAGCCGCTTGATCAGTCGCGGCCTCCACGTTACTTATTAGTCTAGGACCCATGTTGGAAGAGGGGTTATAGCCTACATTAGCATAGAATGGAGATACCTGGGTTGAGGTGTGAGGGGCGTTGTTGTATGTAAACTCAGCCATAGGTAGGTTGGAACTCCAGTTATCCTGACTTGCATTTGTGTAGCAACGTAGGTAGACCTCTAAACTTTGGTTTACCCTCTCCGTTTGTCCATCAGACTGGGGATGGAAAGCCGTTGAGCGGCAGAGCTTAATCCCTAGTATCCCAGTAAATGCTTCCCAAAATTGCGCAATGAACTGCGGACCTCGGTCACTTACAATTTCCATAGGGATGCCATGCAGTGAAAATATCCGGTCCACAAACAACCTTGCTGTTTCTACTGAGGTAATGGTAGTTGAGCAGGGGATGAAATGCGCCATTTTTGTGAAACGATCTACTACTACCATGACAGCATTGAACCCATTGGAATCGGGGAGTTCACCTATGAAGTCCACAGACACTGACGTCCACGGTCCAGCAGCCGGTTGAAGGGGAACCAACAAACCTGTTGTTTTGTTCCTGCTTGCCTTAGAGCGGATACAAACTAAGCAATCCCGAACGTAGGCTGCTACTTGCACTGTTAATCCCTTCCAGGAAAATTGGCGTCGGATTAGCTCAATTGTCTTATTTTTCCCAGGATGGCCAGCGGTAGGGCTGTTGTGATGGGCTTCCATGATTTCGTCTCTGATGGTTCCTTCTGGTACCCATAACCGCCCTTGATGGTATAGCACGGAACCTATTTTATGGTACCCTTGAGGTTGGCCTACTGGATCTTCACAAGCTAGTTCTAACAATCTTTCATAACTTTTTGACAAGGCTTGCAAAAATTTTGCTTTGGAGTAGAGGTCCAAGTCTGTATGCTCTGCAACCGACATAGTAGCTAAGGAGACAACAGTTTCTGCTACAAATGGCATGACTGCCTCATCTGGGATGACAGTATGAGTATTAAACTCGACATCTAAACCAGCATTGGGGAGATGGGAGGGGTTTCGACTCAGAGCATCCGCAAGATGGTTGTCTATGCCCTTAATGAACTCGTATCTGAACTTGTATCGAGCCAATTCACCATGCCATCTTGATTGTCGACCTGATAATACTCTTGGTTGTCGGTAATACAGTAATGCTTTGTGGTCTGTTCTGACAATAAAGGGGTGTCGAGCGGACATTAGATGGTGGTGCCAGTGTTTCAAGGATTCCACTACTGCTAGTAATTCCTTGTCGTATATCATGTAGTTCCGTTCCCGGGACTCCATCTTCCTGGAAAAATATCCTACCGGCCGTTCAACTTCATCCTTGCCAGTTTGGAGTAAAATTCCAGCTACCGCGTATTTGGATGCATCTGTTGAGACTACAAATGGTAGATCTGGATCAACGTGTCGCAAGACTGGAGAGGATAATAATAAAGACTTGACTGCTAAAAATGCGCTGGCACACTCTGAGGTCCAAACCAGGGTGGTTTTCCCACTGGCCGAGTACAAAGGAGCTGCTACTTCAGATAAGTGTGGGGTGAACTTCTTTAGGAAAGTACAAGTCCCAAGGAAGCTTCGAAGCTGGGAAACTGTTACTGGGGTGGCATAATCTCTGACCGCTTCCTCCTTGTCTGGAGCAATTGTGTGTCCATCCTCAAAGATAATATTACCTAAGAAGGTAACCTTACGTTTGAAGAACTCACACTTGCTCCGTTTAATGATCAGGTTTGCTTTGAGGATACGTTCAACTACAGCAGACAAGTGAGCTTTATGTGATTCCTCATCTGGGGAAAAGACAAGAATGTCATCCATATAGGCAATGGCACACACGCCCAACAGGTCACCCAAGACGGAGTCGATTAGGCGTTGGAAGAAGGCAGGAGCATTCTTTAGGCCAAATGGCATGACCCTAAACTGAAAGATGCCTTTCTTGGTTCGAAATGCAGTTAACCACTCCATTCCCTCAGCTATTCTCACTTGATTGAAGGCATTCAAGAGGTCAAGCTTTGAGAAGACCTTTGCCTTTTCTACACAACGTGAGATCTGGGCTTCTAGGGGAAGAGGATATGGGTCAGGAATGGTAATATTGTTCAGATTCCCGTAATCAACGCAAGGCCGTAAAGTACCGTCGGCCTTTTGAACAAACAGCAGAGGCGAGCAAATAGAGGAGGCCTTCTTAAAAATGTGCCCTTTTGCGAGCATATCCCTAGTCCATTCTTCCAAACAAGCATCCTCCTTTAAGGTCAATGGATAGATAGGAGATGCTATGCGGATAAGGTCTACTGTGACTTTGAAATCAAAATCAAACTGAGAATGCTTAGGGAGACACTCCCCTCTAGAGGCATCAAAAGCTTCTCTCCAAGGCTGGAGACAACCAGGTAAATCTGAACTTAACTGGGGAGGAATGGGAACAGCTTGGATAGTCTTTGTGAACTTTTCAGATTCTGATATCTCTAAAAGGGGGATGTGAATAGTGATACCCGAGGGATGGTCCACTTGAAGCACATTCTCTTTCAGAAGAGTGGACACATTGTGCTCTCGCCACCAACCAACACCAAGGATGATAGGATACATGAGCGTTGTACAGATTGAAAATCTGACGGTAAAAGACTGTCCGGCTACTGTGAAGGTCACCGGCTGCTCAAGTTGAAAGGAAGGAAAAGTTTGACAATTCCCTCCTTTAACACGTAAGCCAGGGTGATATTTCAACTGAAGAAGGTCAGCAGTTTCCACGCTCATGAAGTTTTCGGATGCACCAGTGTCCATGAGAATTGCCGGACGGAAGATTGACTGGCCATTATCGATACTACCATAAAACAAGAAATATCCTGAAGAGGGTTTATTTGCTACAAGAGGAGCTTCCTCAACAGGAGCAGAGTTCCGTTTGGCAGAGTTCACCACCGCAAGGGTAGCAGGATGTTCTTGGAAATAGTGTTCAATCATCTCTTGTACAGCAGCTGGCAAGACAGGACGATCACGATTGATAGGAACTAGAGGGAGGTCGCCGAGCTCAGGGACCACAACTGCTGCAGGAATCTCATGTTGCATCATGGCTAGCAAGTTCTGGTTAACTGAGATGGCTTTGGAACCCTGAACCTCTGGAGAAGCCTTTTTGGCGGTCAAACGGGACTGACTGGACAAGCAAACTTCACGATTGTTTCCCACTGATACCTGAGACAATGCAGGGCTAGACTGGGGAACCCAAGTACCAGAGACACGATCGGAAGCCAAAGGCAAGAGCCCAGTTTTAGTGGTAAAAGGAGGTGAGACATATGTGAGGATCTTGCTTACCAGGGCCTCAGTTGTGGTTAACGGGGAATCCCAAACTGCTAACTCTTGTGCAGTTCGGTCAACTGCTAACCACAACGCTGAGAGCTTGTTTACTTCAGGTACATCAATAGTTTGGCAATATGCTAAATATTTAGGTAGAAACACCGTCAAGGAATCGGAGCCTTGGCGAAAGGAATATAGCTTTCGGTATATTTTCACCTCTTCCAGCCGTACACATGACGAGCTTAACAAAAGGGAGAGCGAGGAGCTTTCCGTTAACACGCGAGGATTTCGCCCAACTGCCGAAAGCAACCATTCACGGGCGTCCTCAGAGACCTTTGTCATCACGTGGTAGACTTGGGATTTGTGACTGAGAGAGGACCCAGAAAAGAACGACAGAGCCGATGTAACTTCGCGAGAGATCTCATCGGTGGGAGGAGCGGGGTAATAATCCGGACGCCAT
The DNA here is from genome assembly GCA_933228935.1 of Pemphredon lugubris. Lineage (NCBI taxonomy): Eukaryota > Metazoa > Arthropoda > Insecta > Hymenoptera > Crabronidae > Pemphredon > Pemphredon lugubris. The sequence goes on from CAKOGF010000154.1 coordinate 8,031, forward strand.
AATAACATAGCGCGCCGGAAAAGGGAAGCAGGGGGACTAGGATCAACCACCACAACCGAAGAAGGAAACCACAAATTAAAAAATATGCCAAACTGAAGGCTCAAAAATGAACTCATACAGATAAACATAGTTAAAGCGGGAATTTCCGCGGTGCAGGAGAAGAGAAACAGAATCTCATTACTTACTGCTTCCAAAAACTCAGACGTAGAAGAGTTGAGTAATGTGACGGAAATTGAGGGATTATAAGAAGTTGTTTCAAGGTGATGAGGGATAAACACCCAAATCCACAAGGAATTCAGAATTAACCACCATCTCAACTTAAGATATCTCTTAGTAAAATTTCCTAGAATAATACCAGGATTGAGTAGAATGAACAAGACCAACCAGAGTAGGGATAAATAAATCATTTGGGAAGTGATTAGAGTATCCTCTGGGTAGAGCTCCGGGCATTGGGAAGACGGAACCGGAACTGCGTTCATTTCAGCGACAAAGGCGCGAACGTCGGGGGTTTCGATCGACGGTACCGGGGGCGCGGACGGGGCGGAATTTGCGGCGGGGCCCCATCTACCAGTGATAATCCTGTTGATTATAAGGTTATACAGAATATACCGTAGCAACCCTAAAATAATAGTCATGTTATTACTTAGAATGAAGATTGGTTTTATTGAATATAGAGGACTCAACTCTTAAGAGTTGATTGTGAATAATTTTCGTATATATACCAATTTCCTTTTGACTCAGCAATTTTCACTTGAGTCTACTCCTTCCAGTCCTTTTTTTTCATTCCAGAGAGTACTTGGACCAGTAAGAAAGGAGACTCAAAGTGATTAACTTCTGATGCCCATTCTGATTAATCAACCGATATCTAGTGATTCTTAGATTACGTCGATTTATCAGTGTCAGAGCAAGAGGGACAGGGATTTTCTGATGACGTACAGGTGCAGCTGTGACCCATTTCCGATCCACTGTGTTATTTAGATCTTCAGAACTCGTTAATTTACTTAACGGTTTCCCAAATTGACGCTCTTTACGCTTTGGGCGGCTAATACCCGGCATTATGGAACTTATCGTGACAATAACCGTCTTCAGTGCCACCTTCCTGACCATCTTTCTCACCTCAAGGAAGTCTTCATCAAGATCCGAGAAGCAGGACTTAAGCTCAAGCCCTCCAAGTGTGCCTTCTTTAAAGAGCGCCTAGAGTTCTTGGGACACAAAGTTACCCAGACAGGCATTAGACCCATGTCAAAGAAAGGGAAGCTATCAATAAGATGTTACCACCAACTAATTTACGAGAAGTTCAAGTTTTCCTGGGAATGATGGGCTATTACCGACAGTTCATTCCTGACTTTGCTGATCTTAGTGAACCCCTAGTGCAGCTCCTGCGTAATGTTCTTTTTGAATGGACGCCCAGCCAGCAACAGGCCTTCGAAGGATTAAAGCAGAAACTCAAAGAGGCCCCCATCTTGGTGAAACCCCGACTACGACAAGGAGTTCATCCTTTATACTGACGCAAGTGACTTGGCAATTGGGGCCATCCTTGCCCAGTTAGATGAGGAGGGTGTTGATCACCCTGTGGCATACACCTCCCGGGTCTTGAACAAACATGAGAAGAACTACAGCGTTACTGAAAAAGAGTGTCTGGCCGTTCTATATGCAGTCAAGCAATTCAGGCATTACATATATGGCACCCATTTCACAGTAGTTACTGATCATGCGTCCCTCAAATGGCTACAACAGTTGAAGGAACCAGAAGAGCGTCAGGCCAGATGGGCCCTCTGCTTGCAAGGTTACAACTTCACAGTGATCCATTGTCCCGGAATCCAACATCAAAATGCGGATGGACTATCTCGTATGCCCATCTTAGCTCTCCACCCCGCAGAAGCTGATCGACTATATGAACTAATTGGCTATCCTTCTGCTTGGGATGGTGAAACCGAGGAAGTACGTTTAGCCTTACAAAAGCTATCTCAGGACACCTTGATCCGTGATCACCAATTATTCAAGAAAGTCAACCACCAATACTTACCATATATCCGCCCTAGTCTTCGTCTCTTGCTGGTCCTTCAGGCTCACAAAGAAACTGGCCATGGTGGTATGTCTAAAACTTATGACTGGCTACAGAAGCACTACTATTGGGAAAACCTACGCTTGCTAATTCCCGACGTACTCACAAGTTGCCATGATTGTCAGCTCCAACGCCCCCGCGCCATTGCTCATGAATTCAAACTAGGTTCCCCCGCAGCATGCCTTCCACACCGTCAGCATAGATGCAGTTGGCCCTCTACCTCGATCTCGCTCCGGCTGCAGATTTATCTTGTTGGCTGTGGACCACTTCAGTAAATGGGTTGAGGCCAGGCCGACTAAGGACATAACTGCAAAGACAACAGCTGCTTTCCTTCTCCAAGATATCTTCTATCAACATGGATGCCCCCAAGTCCTGCTTTCTGATAATGGCTCCAATTTCAATGCTCGGCTAGTCACAGCAGTAGTAGAAGCGCTAGGATCACATCAGTCTTTCTCTGCTCCTTATAACCCCTCAACTAATGGAATGGTTGAGAGAGCCAATTCCTCCCTGGTATCTATCATGAGAAAATTAGCCTACTCTGATGCCGCTAACTGGGATCTGTATTTGCCAGCAGCTCTCTTTGCCTATTGCCTCAGCAGACACCGTGTCACGAGATTCTCGCCTTTTGCAATGTTGTATGGCCAAGAGGCCACTACCCCTTCTCTGTTAGGGACTCCATTGATCGAAGCTGTTTCCTCTGAGGATCCTGAGTTGCATATCAAATCTTTAGTCAATCGAATCATTGATATCCAAGCCACCGCCTATACTACTGCCTACAAAACCAAGGTGTTAGAACTCACTCCCAACAATGCCAACAGGGCCCCCCTTCCTGAGTTCCAAATAGGCGACCATGTACTCTATTATCAACATCGAACTGGCGGCCGAGCTCATAAACTTGATTCCCTCTGGATTGGTCCCCTTGAGGTCACCTTCAGGAGAGGCTCTGAGTATACCGTTAAACTTTTGTCCAGTAGACGTCCCTTTGCTTGTGTCCACGCTAAGTTCCTACGCAAGTATATCCCCCCTCAGGCCAATCTAGGAGAGGGCAATGTCGTGAATGGCAACATTCAGACTGTTTCAATTTTGCCTGAGTTGGGTTCGAATCTTTGGGAGGATTCGAAATCCTTATCTTTCGACTTTGGTATGCAAAATTATACCCCTCCTATAAAAGGAGCGGTATCAATTTCTGGATTCACGCCTGACCATCAGGATCCCCTTCCCACTTGTACATGTGGCAAGTGATCCTGTTAACCCACTGTATTCTGTGGTATTCATTCACAGTATATATTCCTATTTTTCTCCTCAATAAAATCTAAGTTCTACATACTCTCTTTTCTTGTGTGTTCTCTCGTACTTCAGCGCGCCCTCCCTAGACGCTTCTAGAGGAGTTGATTTATTACACTTTCAGTAATAGCAGCGACAAGGTAAACGTCCCCTTCTCGCTTCCTCTCTGCTAACCGTTTGGCTTAGTACGACCTCAATCCTACCGCTAGGATTTCGCCGCCGTGCCCTCCCTGCCGAGTCCTTGTGAGTGCACAACAGATCAACATCACTGTGTTGGGCTCATGTGGTGTAATGTTTCTCTCAGCCATCAAGGTGTACCTGGATCATAGCCAGGGTCCAGCTAGGTTGGGGTTCTCTTCTTTACTTCTACCAGTTTTAAGGGCAAAATACCATCCAGGCTCATTCTCAAGGTCAATATCAGATTAGGGTTCAAAAATATCTTTATTAAGCAGAAGGAAGATCCCCTTAGAAACCTTCTGTTAATCCCTGTTCCAAGTCCTTTCTGGTGTCCTCCAAGATATCCAAGGTCTAGCCTAAGCTCTCCAAGATGTGTTTCAAGGTCTGTTTTTCTTTTTTGTTCTTCATCTGTATCCTCTTGATTACTATCCTGTATCTCCCATTCTCCATATCCTTTATATTCTCCATGATTAATTGAGGCCATTAATCAGCCCTTTTTATAGCCTCTTCAGTCCAACAATCTAGCTTCTGTCCTGTCTTCACATGTCAAGGCTTAATCTATAGTCTTCATCAGAGGTCCCAAAATCTGTCCCATGGTTGGAATCATTGGCCAAGTCTCATTCAAAGGCTTAAAACATTGTTTTTCACCTGTTTTCCTATAATTTTAGCCTCTTATTTTACCTTTTAATAAAGCCTAAAGCATCTATCTTATGCTCTGACTCTTCTTTAAGCTTTCCTCTTAATGGCTTAAGCCTGAAATCTGGCCAATTAGGCCCCAAAACAGCCCTAGAGAGGTTCTGGATCACCCTGACAAGTTTATCCAAACTCCAGATTGGCGTTCAAGTTTCTCCAAACTCCGGATAGTTTGTTTAACACTTCTTGATTAGGCTGTTCCTTATGTTTTTGCCCGTTTCACAGTTTCTCTGGGTTTTGGATTGGTCTCTCAAGCTTTCCCACAGTTTGGGTTGTCTCAGAACGTTTTGCCATGACTTGACTCATAATTTCCTATGTTTTCTAATGTTTCCCCAGATTGATTCACCCAAATGTTTCCCTGAGCTGGTCTCTTGCCTTTTTTTGGCATTCTAGCCCCCTCTGGAGAAATTGCGAGGCCTCTCGAAAGGTTTCTCCGAGCCTGATAGTGTTTGAAAAACATAGAAACCTCTATGTTTTTCCCCTTTTGTTTAGCATAACATTTGGCTTTCTTTTCCAATATTATACTTCCTAATGAACATCCTTGAGATGCTCTATTGCCAGACCATCAATAACTCCTTTTTATTGATATAAAATAATAGGAAAAAACACCTAGTTTTTCCCTATCTTCCACCTTCTTGGTTTCCTTTCAATTACTAGTAAAACATCCCTAAGATGCCCCTAGATCATTGACAAGCTTTTACCAATGATGCAAAACATTGAAGAACTACCTGTTATTTTTCTGTTCCAGAAATAATGGTTTCCCTCCCATCATTTCTACTCCTAGCAGTCAGCCACTACACATTTACCCCCTGCTAAGTCGCCACAAATGGTTAGTTTGGGCTTTGAGTATCCCAAAGGAACTACCTTTACTTCTTGATCACCTTCAACACATTAGGTTTGCATGCTGCTACTTCTCTCTATAGCTGCCCTAATGATGGTTTCAGGCACCTCATATTGGCTCACTGGCTGCAAGACATTCTCACTACCACCCAATTGAGTAGAGAACCCAGTCACCTCATCCAAGCTCCTTGTGCCAAGTCACTTAGAATTTTCCATGTCCTTCTTTTAGCCAACAATGGCCCATGCCTGCAAGCTCCTCACATTCTCAGTCGTCACATGGTCCCTATTCAGAATCAAGCCCTACCCCTGTTACTGAGTAAAAAAAGCATACCCTTTAAATGGGTTGAAACTACTCCTTGATGCTGGCCTCTTGGTGCCTCCCCCAAGTGCTAGGCCTTTTCTCTTTTAATTCTTAAGGAAAAATGTGATAGACTTGGAATTTTAAGAAGATATTGATAAATTATGGGGTTACCAAGGAGAATCCTGTGACTGTACAACAGTCACTTGGTCAAACTTGCTAATAAACCTTCATTGTATATTAAATCTTGTAGAAATCACTTTTTATAAATAGTATTTTATTCTTTTCTAGGTGAAAAAAGGTGAAGAGAATTTTGCTTATAAAGTTGGTTGATATTTTAAGGCTCTGCATATCATCTTCTCTAGGCGCTCAGGCACTGGGGCGCAGAGGCGTTGGGGACAACCTAGGTGGTCAAAAGGTACACCAAGGTGGTGTTTTGTTGGGTTTTATCCAGGAATTAATTGGGAGGTACTAATTAAGGGGATTGCTTAATTGATTTGAATGCTCAAATCAGTCAGACTTGGTGTCCCCAGGCTGTTAAATAAACTGGGAAGGTTTTGATAACAAGTACCCAAAAATAATTGATAGGAAGTCAAATATTAGGTATAAATAGTGGCTTGACTGTGTCAAGATTGAGAAAAACTTGACTTAATTGGTTGGATCACTTGGTTTCTAGGTGAAGATAAGAAAGGTGATCCAGAGATGAGGTCATTTCTTTGTATTACTGCATTTGGAGTGACAAACACTTCAAAGGCAGTGAACAAAGTCCTATCAATTGGATCAAGTGATTCAAGGACTTAAAGAGATCAATTCTCAGGGAATAAGAATTTGGTGGTTTTATAGGTTAAATATGATTGTTTGATGCTGTATGTCACCATTTATCAATGAAAATCAGGATGGGATTTTCCAGGTAAGAGATTTTGAGCAAAAGGATACCATAGGTTGGTATAAAAAGAATAAAAAAAATGCTTTGATAAATATATTCACAACAATGATTGCCACTTTCCCATCATCTTTGTTTTTAATTTTATGAGCTCTTCTTTTGACTGGGCTAAGGCCAAATTTAACCTCTCAAAGGTTGAGATTGCTGGCTTACAGAAGGAGGTCTCCTCCTCAACGTTGGAGGAGTTGTGGGACGCTCTTGAGGTGAGCCAGTCCTTGCCTGAAGAGTTTTTAGGTGAGGTCAAGGTAGCTTATTGGGAACTGTTCAAGGATTACTTCCAGCGTACAGGTACTCCATCAAAGAAAAAAGTGTTTGTGTGGGATGTGCATAACTTGATTTTGGCCTTTGATGAAATAATTGGGCATATGAAGTTGACTCTAGAACAGGAAAAAGAAAGCTACAATTGGAAAGAAGAGACCAGTATGAAGTTAGTGACAAAGTTGAAGGAGGATTTTTTACAGTTTTCTAACACAAATTTGGCACTAAATTTCCAAATTGACCAGTTGGAAACAGAGCTTGCCAAAGCTCAGATACAAAATTCTGAAGGTTGAAAAATTCAAGCTGGGTACAGCAAAGCAAGATGGCAGGCCCCAGCCCCTCCATAAGCCCATACCCTATTCCATACATTAGTGCTACCTTGAAACTTTGGAAAGTCACAAATCCTTTTCTATAATGAGCCTGGTATCAGGATATTGAAAGGTGGATACCTCTCCCAAGAATCTAAGTAAAGCTCTCCCTGTTGGCCACTTGGAGTTATTTTCCACGTTGAAAGCAACTACAATTAAATATTGAGCCAGCTCTTTGAAAGAACTAAACTTTAGCTTAATGGAGAGGGCAGCTACTATTTTATGTAACAACTAAACAATAGTTGCAACCTAAGTGTGAAATCTTAATTATGGGATTTAATGCTGGTAATAAAAACTTATAAGCTGAGTCAATAACTCTTACAGTTTATAAGGATCAAACTCAAAGATATTTAAACTAGAGAAAGAAAATGATAACTTTATTAAACTTGTATAGTTAAGTATTTATAGCCTTTCTAGGCTGTCAAGGACAAAGAGAATATCCAGGAGTGATCAGAATATTTTCTGCATGCTTTGGGCTTGTTAAAGTCTTAGTGGTGGCTCCAGATGACTTCACACTCTTAGAACTGAATCCAGAATAACTTGAATTTCCAGAAACAGCTTCAGAATAATCTGTACCATCAAGAATGTTACATCGCCAATTGCTGGGTTTTGGTTGGGAAGCTTTAATCAAGTTGTTTTTCAAGCCAAGAGGTTCACCCTGAGGCTCAGGAGGGACAGAATATCTGGCACCCCCATTACCTCTGAGAGTTTATTTTGGATATATCAGCATACTTTAAGGGATGCTAAATATCCCAACAAGATTTTGGCATATCATGGGTTACACTTAGTGATCCGTTGCAACTCATTTCTAGTATGGTAATAGGGGCACAGGACACTTGTATTTATACTATTGCATGTGATGATAGAAGTAGTATCAACCAGGGGCAATTTTTATATAAGAATGATAATAACTTTATTAAATGGATTTTGAACACATGAAAGCACTTCTTCTTCAATAAATAACGACTGTCCTTTTCCTTTCTTATATTCATCTTTATAATTACTGTTAGCCCACTTGTCCTAGGCTACCTAGCAATGGCTTCTAATAAATTATACCACATCTCAGATCAGGTCTCTTTGATTCTGAGCTTGAACTGCGTGTTTCCATGGCCAAAAATAATTGGCTACTGTCCACCTAAAATATGAAATATATTGATAGAACATTCAGGAGGCTCTTTAGGATCAATGTCTTCTACATTGGGGTTTGGGTTAACTTGCTTGCGTATTCTTAATGCATTAATTAAATGATTAAATATGAATTAGATGCTGCTCGCGCACCTGATAAAACTGATATGCGGTGTGGTGGCATACCAGGATAACTGCTTTTGCTTCTGGGGCTTTACAAACGACAGGGTTGGTTTGGCATTATATTATCTAAACATGAAACTCCATCAGCTAC
>CAKOGF010000155.1:0-16293 GCA_933228935.1 Pemphredon lugubris
GGGTCTTGCCTTGGGAAGGCTCCCTTTTAGTTGGATAGAGTGTTCAATGTGAAAATGAGGTGGTAACCCTGGGAGAGCTTCTTGGAAGACTTTGGGGTACTGCTTTACAACGGGGTGGAGAATCTGACCCTCCTGGTTTTCTATGGTGTGGAAATGGATGACTTCATAGCTGCAAGAGTCCTAGTCAACATTGCCAATATCTTCTCTTGTTCCTCTTGCAACTCTGTGATTCTGACAAAAATGTGATTGCTAAGTAGTTTGTCGGCGGAGCTGGGGTAGATGTGGTGGTGTACGCCACCCCGTTCCACAGTGAGCGTAGACGTGACCCAATCCACATGTGGGTTGTTCTTTTTCAACCAATCTAAACCGAGGACAATGTCATAGCGTGTAAAATTCAGGACTGGTGCTCTGATGGTGCTGTTTACCTTCCCTAGTTGTATGGTAAATGGTTTGGTCTCTTTGTGAATGGGCAGCAAATGCCTGTCTGCGAGATTGACCCTTTTGATACTACTAGGGATAGTCAGAAGTTTCATATGCTTGACAAGTTTCTTGCTTACAAGGGAACAATCCACTCCTGAGTCTAGTAGTGCAAGCCCCTTGTATGTTTAAAATAGGAAAGGATAGGACATGAGTTTATTGCTGTTGTTTGCTGTAGCAAAAAGCAGCACATTGTTTGAAGATACCTCACACATGATGATCTGATCTACCTTTGGGGTGGAATTCAGGTGAGACTGGTTGCAAGTTGGTGGTTGCTGTGGGGGGCCTTGACTCGCTTATTGAGCCCCCCAATTGTTTCCCAAATCCTCGTGATCCTGAGCCAAGCTACTACAGAAGTTGGTTCAGTTGCTTTGGGCCGCAGAGCCTGAGGATTGTGGTCGGTCATAGGGCTTATGAGTGTGTTGTGTGTGACAGGGTTGTGAGGACCGGGGCCTTTGGTTTGCACTTTTTATAATTGTGCAGTTCGGGTGTGCTCATGCAAGGAGTCCGCAGTTCCTGCAGCTAGTTTGGCTTTGTTGTATGCACTATCCAGGTTGACACAGTTGCGCATGATCATGTGTCTTTGGACGTAGTTTTTAAGGCCATCCCAGAAGGCCAAGACTGTGGAGGGGCTGTCAAAGATCATTTTGGGCAGAGCAGAGCGTCATAGTTCCTCCCATGCCTGAATGTAATCCTTGAAGTTCCCTGTCTGTCTCAATTTGCGCATTTCTTGTGCCACCAGGAATATGGACATTTGCTTGAAAAACTTGGCCAGGAAGGCTTCTTGGAAACCATCCCAGGTTTGGTCCTCCATAGGGGTGTTCTTGTGCCATTCCGCCAACCAAAGGGCTGCATCTTCTGTTAAATGGATGGCCACTTTGGGAATCCAGAAGCAGCAAGGACACTGCATCTGTTCCAGTTTATTTTGTGCAGCTCTCAACCAGGTGTTGGCGTTTTCCGTACGCAAGCCCAAGAAGGAGCCAATCTCTGCAGCCCTTAGGTGTGCCGCAATATGGGCTGGCATGATGTTGGGGTCTGTCGTTGGCGTAGGCGTGTTTAGACCTCCTGAGGCTGAGATGACATTGAACTGGGTGGTGGGTATGAGTAGTCCATTCCAGAGGGTTAATCCTTCAGGGACCATGGTACCCACAGTATAGGGTTGCCATCCATTTGGGAGGGCGTTCATTAGCTGCTGATGGCGTGCTTCTTGCGCGCGGGTATAGATAGTAATTTTGATTAAGAGTTGGTAGGATGGGGAAAACCTACCGCTGCTACCACTGTTGTAACTGCGCTGAAGCTGCAGTAAAGAGGGGGGAAAGATATTGAGTTTTTGATAATTTTATTGAGAAGAGAAGAAGGGTTTTTATACCCATTTGAAAGGCCACGGGATGTGGCATGTGGAAGGGATGTTTGGTCCTGTTGCACTGAGGGTCCCATGACTGTTCCTGTTAGGATGACTTAGGTGGGTCATTGGGTGGTAGGTGCTGGAGGCGCTAGGGTATGGTGTGGATACAGAGAATCGCCTTTATTTGGCAATGGGTTGCATCAAGCCAATTGAGCTATTAGTCAATTTGTTAGGAGTTAGGCTCGTTGCAACATTAAAACTTAATTTAACTACAGTTTTTTATCTTATATGTATGAACCATTACATTATAGCAATTTTAGATGTGATTTTTAAAAAAATGGCTGGCACTTTGGCTTAACCATAAAAATAATGACCCATATCCTATAAGATATCCAAAGCATAGTCCAAGGTCTTTACAGTCTTCAAGTTAATAATAACTTTTCAGCTTTCTTGTCTTGTGAGCATAGCATGGTATTACTTCCTCCTCTTTAATCAATTCATTTATTTGTCCATGCATCCATGATTGATTGGAGCTATCAATAAGCCCTTTTTATAGCCTCTTCAGTCCAGCAGTCTGGCTTCTATACTGTTTTTACATGACAAGGCTTAACCTAGGGTCTTCTCCAAAGGTCTCAGAGCCTGTTTCAGGACTTGTCTCATTGGTCCAGCTTCTTTCTAAGGCTTAAACCATTGGTTTTCACCTTTTTTCTATTATTTCAGTCTTTTTTTGACTCTTTTAATAAAGTCTAAATCATATAATAGATGATTCAGCACTTTTTTAAGTTTTTTTTCTTAAGAGTACAATCATCTTCTGTTAATGACTTAGGCCTAAAACAGAGCCAATAAGACTCCAAATCAACCTCAGAAGGGTTCAGAATCATTCTTACAAGTTTATCCAAACTCTGGATTATCTGTTTAACACTTTAAAATTAGGTTTTTTTGCTATGTTTTTGCCTGTTTTGCAGTTTCCCTGGGGTTTGGATCAGTTTCTCAAGTTTTACTGCGGTTTAGATTGTTCCAAAACATTTTGTCATGGCTCAAATTGCATTTTTTATCTTTACTATAGAATCCAGTGTTTTCTCAGATTGATCCACCAAAACGTTTTTTGGAGCTTATTTTTTTTGCTTTTCTGGGCATTATAGCCCCCTCCAGAGAAACTTTGGGATCTCTCAAAAGATTTCCCCAAGCCTAAAAACGTTGAAAAACATAGAAAATCTTATGTTTTTCCTCTTTTGTTTAGTATTATTACTGGTTTTTCTTCCAATAATTAACATTCTTAATCAGCATCCCTATGCTGTCTCATTGCCAAAATATTATTATCATCCTTTTATTGATATAAAATATTGGTAAAACACCTAGTTTCCCCTCTATTTCAGCCATATTAGTTTCCTTCTAATTACTAGTAAAAAATCCCTAAGATGTCCCTTTACTAGATCATTAAAAAGCCTTTGCCAATAATACAGACCTTGAAAGAACTCCTAGTTCTTCCCCTATTCCAGAAATACTAATTCCTTCTAATTATTTTTACTCATAAAGTCATACACTACATATTTTCTCCTGCTAGGTTGTCATAAATGGTTAGTTTGGGCTTTGAATGTCACAAAGAAACCACCATTACTTCCTAAACACTTTAAACACATTAGGTTTACATACAGCTACTTCTCTCTATAGATGCCCTAATTGTGGATTCATTCATCTTAGATTGGCTCACTGGATGCAAGACCTTATCACTATCACCCAATTGTGTAAAGATTTCTGTCACCTCATCTAAGTATCTCTGCCAAGTCACTTAGAATGCACCATATCCTTTCTTTAGCCAACAATGGCCCATGCCTGCAAGCTCCTCACATTTTCAGCTGTCACAGAGTCCCTTGACATGTCTCCTACAACCAGTTTCTAAACCACCAATGGGAGAGAGGCAGAAGATAAGCCTGCAGAAGAACAAACTAATGTTCTTGAAATTGAGCCTAAATATTACCAAGGAGCCAACCAGATTTCAGAAAAGCCTGTGGCCAAACTTGCTAGCCAGATAGCTGAGGAAGAGCCAGTTAAGACCCTTACTGACAGGTATAAAGCCAAGATGGCTGTCCATTGATCCAGCTTTTTTTCCTTACCAAATGAAATATTTGTTATGACCCTTTGGTTCACCAGTATTTTACCCTAGTTGTTTCTTTTACTTTTTGATTACCAGACTCCCATCCTGCAGACTATCCAACCATAAGAAGAGCACCAAAGAATGCCCACCTATTACCCCCTTTGGTCCTGTACACTTTACAGAGTACCCACCCAACCCAAATCACAAACAGTGGGATTTGGAAGACTTGCTTTGGTACCAAAGACCTGGAGAAGTCCAAGATTCCCAACACCTGGTTAGAGATAAGAAAGTAATAACAGTCTACTCTCTCATCTTTAAAGAGAGGTACAACAACCCCTGTGCTTACCTGGTTCCAATGAAACCCCTACAAGCTCCCAAGCTTACGGTCAACCTTCCACCTATTCCCAACTCTACAGACCAGAGCAATCAGTTCCTTGGAGTGCTGTATTTAGTACTCAATGTACTGATAAACTCTTCCTTGCCTGTGAATGGCCCCTGGGTTATGGTAGAAAAGGATGTATCCTCCTTGGTAAAGTTAGGTCTCATTATCTGGTGGACCTTGCCTGCTGTGTCGCAATGAGCCTAACTCCTAACAAATCAACTAATAGCTCAATTGGCTTGACTCAACCCATTGCCAAGTAAAGGCAATCTCCCTTATCCACACCATGTTCTAGCGCCCCCATCAGTGTTGACCAATGATCCACATAGAACATCCTAACAGGAACATTCATGGGGCCCCCAGCGCAATGGGACAAAACATTCCTTCCACACGCCACATTCAGTGGCCTTTCAAATGGGTATAAAAACCCTTCTTCTCTTCTCAATAAAAATAATCTAATCTCCAATTCTTTTCCCCTCTTTACTGCAGCTTTAGCGCAGTTGCGACAGCTGCATTCCCTGCCCCTCCACCCCAGCAGGGCCAAGCCCAGCAGGTGTGGTTTCCTGAAAAAAAGTCCAAAGTTTTTTCCAAATCAGTGCTTCCCATTTCAGTAGAAAACCCCTTAAAGGAATGGGCCTTGGATATCATAGGACTAATTTCAGGAAACCCAATGATAAAAAGAAATATACCATAACAGCTGTGAAATATCTCACCAAGTGAACTGTATCCCAGGCCACTCAATGACATACAGCATTTTATTGGTAAGAAAATCATGGCTAAATCTGGTACTCTAGAGCTTCTGATCACAGATAAAGAAAGAGATCTCAGCAGAAAAGACAAATGTCTATCTGACTAAGAAAAGGCATCGAAAACAACATCACAATAAAATATTACCTTTAAGACAATGAAAGACTTAAAAAGCTTAATGAACCCTTAATCCAAGCACTTACTAAATTTTTACAGAAAGCCCCACAAAATAGACAACTTATCTTTCAGCTGTTCTGATGATGTGCATAGTATGGCAAAATCAGCAGGTGAGTATAGCCCCTATAAAATGATTTTTAGCACCAAACCTGAGATCAAAGCCACCAAAAATGTTGTACATTTAATTCTTCTCACCAAGTTACCCAACCAGGATGATGATAAAGTAGCTATCATCTAAGTGACACAACTAGAACATGAAGCCAAGAATGTGAAAGACATGAAACTTTTTTTCTTAAAATACTATGAGACAGGAGACAATGTTTGGGTCTTAAATCACAATAGATACAAACTTCATCTAGAGAAAGTGGTGTTGCAACAATCCAAACCCTTAAAAGATTGGATAAAACCTGCCTTTTAACTTGACTCAACCTTCTTCCAAATGAGGACAACCTCCAATATTCCACTTATCACCACACCCCATTGATTACCACAATTTTTAATCCACCTATGCTGTCCTAATAGAATCAGTCATGGATACCAGTGATCAACCTTGTAAAACCCTTTTCACATGCCAACCTCTAGTATTCTATCAGCAGGTATAACCCCATTATTTTGGGGCAGGAAGATGTTCCATCAATTATTTTTCTGTCAAACTGACGGAAAATTGGTTGACAGAACTCATTTTTAAATATTTTTTTATTAAAAATTTGTTTCAATTAGCTTAGTTTCATATATGATTAACTTAAGCTAAAAACCATTTTTTTAAGTTCCACATGCCATTTTCTGTCAAATGGCTAAAAATTGAATTTTTTGATATAACTTATTATATGAAAAATGAAAGAAAAACCAAAAAAATGGTACAGATTTCAATGACAATTGAAAACAAACTGATTTTCCGTCAAACCTAAGAAAATCAACCCAGCATCAAATTACACTAATAAAAACATGATATTTTCAATAGCAATTTATATTATCTTTAATTTATTTAATTTTAAATACATATTAAAAAATAAAATAATCAAAAAAATGAATATTTTTATTATATTGTTATACATATTAGCCATAAATTATAATAAATTTCATTAATGAAAGCTTAAATGATTAGGCCCAAAACACTATTTTTTTGGGCCCCAACTTAATGATTTTGGCTTTTCTGGGCCAGTTTTTCCGTAAAACCATAGGAATTAATGGTAGGCTACAGCATCTCAAATTATGCCATCTCAAATTATTTTTGAGATGGCGTTTTTTGCATTTAGTATTTCAAAAGCCAAAAAAATAAAAAAAATATAAAATAGTTACTTTTTGACTATGAATTTATATTACACCATCTTGAAAATATGGCATCTCAATTTTGTCATTACAATTAGAATTAATAAAAGCTTATTCAACTAACTTTATTTACATAGCAAATCACATAGCGCAGAGCCTGTTTACGCTATCTTGAAATTATGTCATCTTGAATTACGCCATCTATTATCAAAAAAAATAAGCCCATATGAGCACTAAAATAAAGAATATTACATAGTAACAACCAGTGTGCCATAGCATTAACCAATGAAAATAATAAAAATATAAGCCTAAATTAGTGCCAATATATTACTTCTAATAATAGAACCATATATCCATTCATTCAAACCATATTTGCTATATGTAAAATATTGCTTATCTGTAATATACATATTTAATTTAGGCTCAGAAATAAAATAAAATACTAGTGAGTTTTATATTGAAGCCATGAATTGCGCCATCTCAATTTACACAATCTCAATTTCCACTGGGTTTTGTACGGCCCAATCACTTTCACTCACTCAATTCACAGAATGAAATAAGCTTAAATTATATATGTAACAATAGTACGTCATTTCAAATTCCCTATCTCAATTCTTGGGCTCAACACTATAAAAGCATTCTTTCACAAACAAAGTCACTTATCTAAATATTGTAAGAAATCATAACAAACTTGACAAATATATACTTTCAGACCTTCTCTAAACAACTGGGTACTTTTTAACCCCAGTTGTATAAGCTATTTTTAAGAAATATTAGATTTAAACTTTAGTACGTTTACTATAGCACCAGTTTAATTTTTTAATTTAAAATAAAATATATACCAAATCCCTATGTTTTTGGCTTACGCCATTGCAACTACGGCATTTCAAAAACACCATCTCAAATGCCAGTTTTCACTAAACATCATAGTTTTTCACGTACTTTTGCCCATTGAAAAAAGATTCCATCTTACATAGTAAAAACCATTCAAATTTTAAGACATAATACTTCCCATCTTTTTCTAAAATATTATGTAATAAAAAGTATAACTTTTTTATACTGACAACTATATATTTTTTCTTTGAAAATTGGACCCATAAATATGACTTTTTTGATACTCATTCACACTTAGATGCCTCCCAAGTCCACTTCCAAAGTTTCGTCCAAGGCCTCCAAGGACAAGACCACCCCCCCAAAGAAAAAAAGGCCAAGACATCCCCAAAAAAGCAGCCTGCTAAGGCTAAAAGACCTGCCAAGACCCCCTACCCCCTCACCTGAGCCAGAAGAAACCAGCCCCACCCCATCCCACTCCCCTTTTGTGTACTCCCCCTCCAGCCCTCAAGAGGAGTTCCACTTCAGTCACAATTCCACTCCTGCATCAGAGCCTGAACAAGAAGACCAACAGCCTGATTCTGGCGCTCCCCAAGATGCTGATATTGAAGTGTGGGATATCCATGCTATTGGCAACATCTGCAACAGGCATGGTGCCTTTGTTGTCCCCACCACCTACCCTGAGGCCTACCCCATAATGACCAAGAAATATGGCACTGGATTTGTCTATAAGGGGTACATCTGCAGCTGCAATGATGAGAAGAAGCCTCTATGTCAGCATCACTTCAAGTTTGAGAGCCTTGGCTGTCCTGCCCGCCTCACTACTTATGGCTTCACCCAATTCAAGGCACTCATAGTTGACCATGACTGTGCTGAGCCATTTGATGTCTTGTACCAGCTTATATACTGGTACCTCCGCCAGGTCCTCCCAACCACCAGGGATAATAACTCAACTGAGGTTGTCAATGAAGCCCTCCTTCACCTCAATGAATCTCAACTTGCCTCTGTTGGTGATGCAAGCAAGTTGCAGCGGTACTTCACAGACCAGAGGTACGCTCAGAGCACAGAGAGAGTCAGTGCCACCTCTATTGATGAGCTTATCTTGACTGATGAGCAGAAGCTGTCAAAGCATGGAGAGCGGTTCCTCCTCCATGATGATGGTGTTGATGCTCAGGAGCGCATCATCTGCTTTGCCACCAGTCAGGATTTGCAAAATCTACTGATGTGCATCACCTGGCTAGCTGATGGTATCTTCTCCACCTGCCCCAAGCTCTTCAGTCTTCTCTGGAACATCCACAGACAGGTAGGCAACTTATTACTTCTCCCGTTTTTTTATTTGTCTTCCCAATAAGAAGCAGGACACTTGTGTCCTTGCCCTGACCATCCTCAAGAGTAAACTGGATAAAATAAATATAACTCTTGAGAAGCCACCCAAGGAGACCAGAGGACAAAAGAAGAAAACCCCCTCCCAGGAAGAAGAAGAAGCCCCCAGAAAGGAAGCTGAAAGCATGCCCTACCACACCCACCTTGTGGTTGACTTTGAGCAAGCCCAGGCCAATGCCTTTGTCAAGGTCTTCAAGAGCTCCCCCCAGGGATGTTATTTCCACTTCCGTCAAGCCCTCTGCTGCCGCCTCCAAAAGGTCCCTGCTCTTAATGAGCTGATCAATGCTGATGGTACCCACAAGGGAAAAGATGTCTTTAATTGCTTTGCTGCCCTGGCTCTAGTAAGGAAAGAGGAGGTCAATGCCTTCTATGACGCGCTGATGCGCCATCCCTACATCACCGCCAACCAGGAAACCTTTGGTCCCTTTATTGAGTACTTTGAAACTCAATGGATTGGAGTCTTTCAAGGGGCGCGCCAGATCAGAAAGAGGGTGATAACATTAGCTGGAACTGCTTCAGACAGGTTAAGGATGGCCTGATCAAGACCACCTCTTCTCTTGAAGGGTGGCATAGCCAGTTTGCTACCAGGGTGCAGGTCAAGAAGCCTAAGTTCAACAAGATCATGGCCCACTTGAAGACCCAGCAGTCCATCTCTGCCCGCCAGTTCAAGACTGGGATGAGAACAAAGGATGACCCCCCAAGCAAACCAAGGCTGTGGTCAAGTACCAAGACGTCAGTAAGGCAGTGCTCAAGTACTATGCCAAGGATAGAAAACTTGAGCACCTCCAGTCCATCTCTTTTGCTTTATCCAAGAATGTCTAATTGCTTTTGCCAATAAATCCTCACTTTGCTATTTTTTGCTTATTCTAACTAATACATAAATATAGTAGCTTTTAGCATAGTTTAGATATAATGTATAGCTTATTTTGCAAACAACAAGGTCAAAGAAGCCTTTTTGGCTTTTTGACTTTGGTGCTTTATATCGTAATGTTGCCTCAAATTATCCTCCTTTTTTTATTGCAGAAATAAAATTCTGAGGGTTTTTTAGTCTCTCGTGTTTTTTTTATTTTTTGTTATTATATTTTTTTATAAGTTTTTTAGTATTTTCTTTTTTTTGTCTTTTTTCTATTTGAAATGCTGTTTTTGAGATGCCGTTTTGCTATATTCTTGAGATGGCGTAGATTTGAGATGGCGTAATTTAAGATGCCGTTTTTGAAATGC
The DNA here is from genome assembly GCA_933228935.1 of Pemphredon lugubris. Taxonomy (NCBI): domain Eukaryota; kingdom Metazoa; phylum Arthropoda; class Insecta; order Hymenoptera; family Crabronidae; genus Pemphredon; species Pemphredon lugubris. The sequence goes on from CAKOGF010000155.1 coordinate 9,925, forward strand.
CGTTTTGAGATGCCATTTCTATTATAAATTTGAGATGCCGTAAATTTGAGATGCTGTTTTTCAAGATGGCATAATTTGAGATGCCATTTTTGAGATGGTGTAGCCTACCAAATTAACCAGTCTGAGTCTCAAACTTATTAAACCCTTAAGGGTTTTTAGACTATTGCAACATATGACTGATTTTCCATCAATCACAAAAAATAGCCCCCAAAAACATTTTAGCAGTTATTTTTCAATAATCAAATAAGCTTCATAAATGATAATAAATGAGAACTAAAATAAAAATAAAACAAAGACCCAGAAAAATACTATAAACCCCCCTAAACCCCCCTCTTCTAAATATTAAGAATACTTACAATATCTTACCAAATTTATCTGGTGAAACACTCTTAAAATCACCAAAGTTAAAGGCTAACAAGAAACACTATCAAATTTACTTGTAACCACACAATCATCAAACACCAAACAACTAAAAACAAGACAATAAAAAATAATCCAATAAAAAACAAACCAATTAAAAACAAATCAACAAAACACAAAAGTAATAATTATATCAGCTATGCCTCACAAGAAGCAATTCAAGGCAGCCAACAAGACCAAGGACTCCACGATCCAAAAGCAAGAAACCAAAAAGCTTCTGAAGGATGGATAACAGACAACTCCACCAGCAGCTCCTCAAACAGGTCCTTCTACAACAGTAATGGGGATAAAACTCCCATCAAAAGCCACAAGTCAAAGGAAGATAAGAAGGAGAAAAATGATCCCAAGAAGTCCACACAAGAAGAAGCCACCCTGAATGATGAAGTTTCAAATAAAAGGATGATCAAAACCAGGAAATAAGTTCCTCCAAGGCCACCCAAAGCCCCGTATCAGCTTCAACTCAAACTGCAAGCAAGGAAAGGCCACCCAAAAGAAGAGTCAGAAAGGAGGTTCCTGGCTTTGAGCCAGATAGGGTCAAGAACTTCTGTGACAAGGATGGAAATTTCATCATCCCAAATGAGCTTCCCACCTTCTTCTTCATGTTAACTGCCCAGGAAAGGCCTGCTATAGTATATGACGGGTACTACTTCTACAGCAACAACATCTTCAGATCAGGTGCCATCAAGCACTTCAAATGTGAGCACAAAGGGTGCCCCTCAATGGTTGTGACTAACCAGTTTGAATCCCTGAAAACCCCTCCTGAAGAGCATGCCCATCCTCCCCCTAAAGATATATTCAAGCGTCTCCTGGATTGGTACCTCATCAACAATATACCCCTCAAATCAAATATGTCCTCCTCTGACATAGCCACTCATGCCCTAGCCAACCTCAACGACCCCCAGCAGTCCATGGTTCATATCTATCACCAGCTTTTCAGGTTCATCACTAACAAGAGAAGAGATGTATCCATCCCCACCAGCAACCCTGAAACAGCAAGGGATCTGGTCATTGATGACCAGCTGAAGTATGCCAATGATGAGTCCCTCTTCCTTCTACATGAAGATTCAAAGGAGGTTGAGGAGAGGATGATAATATATGCTACCAAGAAGAATCTTCAGGTGATCAAGGATCAGGAGGTATGGCTTATAGATGCAACATTTGCCAGTTGCCCTAAGATCTTCAACCAGCTCTGGGTTATCCATGCAGAAGTAGAGGAGAGAGTGGTGCCTTTCATCTACTGCCTCATGATTGGTACCAATAGTGAGAGCTATCTGTGTGCCCTGAAGATCATCAAGCAAGATATTCAGAAGATAGCTCTGGAGAAGCAGGAAGCCAAGGCCACATCAGTAGGAAGGCCACCCAAGGACCCCATCAGCTCAATCTGACTCAATAATCCTAAGCTAGTCCTGCTTGACTTTGAGGTTGCTCAGTCCATGGCATTTAAGGAGGTCTTTTGGTGTGCAACCCAAGGATGCTACTACCTTTCCACCAAGCCTGTCTCAGGAAGCTGAAGTAATTAAAGAAGCTGTATAAGAATTACTCTTCAGATACCTCTGGAATTAAAAGGCAAACAGTTGGGAGGTACCCAGCAATGTTCTTCCTAAAGAAGGACGCCATATTGAAGGCAGCAAGCTCCTGGATGTGGATGAATGAAATGCAACCAACCGTGAGCTGATGGCAGGATTTATTGAATACTCCAAAGATCAGTAGACTGGGAAGTTTGTGGAGAAGCGGTATGGGCCTGGGAAGAACAAGATCAGCTGGAACTATGTGGAGCCTGTCTTGACTGAGGGTACCAAGACTACCTCTACTCTGGAAGGATGGCACAACCACTTTGCCAAGTCAGTGGGAGTTTTTAAGCCATCTTTTGGCAAGCTGTTTGTAGGCCTCAAGAAATCCTAGGACAGGGCAGATAAGACCATCAGGGATATTAAAAATGGAGTCCCTCCCCCCTCCAAGAAGAGCCAGCATGAACTTAAGAATGATACCATGTATAAACTGGTCAGTAGGGGCTACAAGAAAGATAAGGAACAGAATACCTTAAGAGGGTCTCAAATGCCATGAACTTTGGGTTTGAATAGTTTCTTGTTGCTTATAATAAAATATTTGCTTATCTTCTTATATATTTATCTTAGAAATACTTGGTTGTTTTTTTGTTTTATAATAAGTTTTTATATTTTAGTGTTTCAAATTTATTTTTGTTTAAATATAATAATTTTAGTTGTCCTTTATTAACTGTCAAAATATAAGCTTATTCTTATATGTACTTTTTAATTTTATTAATGGTTAAAGTTAGCAAAAATTTAAATTTGATTTTTTTCTGAAAATTGGTTTGTTTTTATTTGTATTTTGTTAGATTGATGGAAAACTAGTGTGTGTAATGTTGTGTGACAGAAAATCAGTTGATGGAAAAATAATTGACAGAACATCTTCCTGCCCCATTATTTTACTTTAATAAAATATATATTAAATCAATGTATAATTATTATATTTTTATAGCTGCAGCTTATAATGCAGCTATAATTCTGATCTTGAAATTTATTTTTGTTTTATCAACTTTTAAAGTAGCCATAAAATCAAAAAAAAAGATTTTGCTGAACTTTTTATTGTATCTTATTAAAACAACAGAAAAAGATGGTAATAATCATGTTTTTCAGAAATCAGCTACTAAAAAATAATCAAAACAACATATATCTTACCTTTAAAAACATAAATATTTTACATGCATGCTATATTATAAAGAATTAAAAATAAATTATTTTTAAAAAAGTTAAAAATATACAGGCTAAAACCATTTCAGAGATCTTATAAGCTTATAAATACAGCTTTTTTATTAAATTTAATAGACTCACTTTCTCAATGATATTTTAATCATCATTTTTCTTTTTTTATTTCTTTCATTCTTTGGTTTAATGTATCTGTTTTTTTAAAGTTAAGCTTTGAAACTTTAAAAAATATATATAATATTAGAGACACAAAACCAGATATTGTTAGTTCTTGGACACTATTTTCACATTTCAAGCTACCTGTCAGAGCCCAGAATGAGTCATAAAACCCCTCTTATACATGAATTTGCTGTCTGCAAAAAAGGACAATTAAACAATTGTACAGGAATTCAATTGCACTGATTGACTTAAAGATATCCACGGATCCAAGTCAGAAATCAACCTCTGACCAAAACCAAACAAAAATATTTTGATTGGCCAACATCTTCAGAGCTCAAGAATTTAGAAATAAGATGCCAAATAGAACCAAATGCCAAAGCCAGTTGCTCAAGAGTGTTGTTGGCAAACTGACAATCTTAACTTACCAATCAGAGCATTTCAAAGAAAAAAGTCAAGAATAAGCGCTTGACAGTGAATAAAGGGTCACAAGTAAGTTCAGATTTGGTTTTCAGCATGTTACAACTGGGAAAATTACCAGTTCTTCTGTTGTTGACATTAATAACTAATAAACAACTGTATTTAATGAAGTTAAAGCATTTGAAAATTGCAGGATTTTATTATATTTATACATCTTTTATTTTGCTGTTGATATCTCACCAAGAGCATCACCAAGTCCAATTAAAGACCTAAAAAGCTGAGCAAAAATCCAGGGCAGGAAGATATTATGTCAATTGTTTTTCCTTCAACAGATTTATAGTCAAATCTGATCCAACTATAAATTTCTTTATATGTAATGTTGCAATGGGCCTAGTTTCTAATAAGTCAATTAAGAATTTGACTGATTCAATTTGACCCATTGCCAAATGAGGGCAATTTCCCATGTCCACCTTGTGTCATAGTGCCACCAGTTACCTAGCCAAGTAATCCACCTATGTTGCTCTAACAGGATCAGTCATGGGACCCCCTAGTGCAACAAGATAAAACCTCTTTCCACATGCCACCCCCTGTGGCCTAGTAAATGGGTATAAAACCCTTCCTTCTCTTCTTAATAAAAATGTCCAAAAATCAATTTTTCTTTCCCCTTTAACTGCAGATTTTAGCACAGTTACAACAGTAACTTTTTTTACAAAAATAAAATTTTTTAAGTGAAAATTTATTTATTTTTTTACTTTCAAGCTTTATTTTGAGTTTTTGTTAGTAAAAAACATTAAATTGGCTCTTAAAAAAGTGTTTTTTTTTTTAAAAAAAAACAGGCCCACTGAATAAAAAATAATAATTAAAAATACTAAATATATATTGAAGTTTTGATTAATAAGTAAATAGAATTTCAAGTTTTTTTTTGTAAAAATAAAAAAGTTACATATAAAGAAATTTATAGTTGGATCAAATTTGACTGAAAATCTGTTGAAGGAAAAAAAATTGACGGAATATCTTCCTGCCCCAAAAAGCCCATGTCATTTCCTACTCTATACCTGAAAGCCTTTAACCAAACAGGATCCTTGATCAAAAAGTTGAAACTACCTTTATCCCACCTATCCACAGGAGCTTCACCAACATTCTCTGGCACACCAGCTTGAAGGTCCAAATTAACTTCCCACCAAAGAGGTTTTCTTGCTCTCTGCCAACCCAGCTTATGACTACAGTAAGTTTGGGGCTGAAATTTTAACCATTTTGGGACTCACTGAACAAGTGATTTCTTATATGAGAGCCATGTGACTCTGGGCTACTGCTGCTAAATATCTGCTGAGGATGGTGCCTGCCATGTACTAGGCCTTTCAGGCTTGACTCTTGCCAGCAATAGAATGTCAGGAATGGCTCTCCTGACAACAATTTCTTCATGGATAAAGACATTCTTCAGCTTCTAAAATAGCATCATTCAGGTTACTTCTGCTTAATTAATTTCCAATTGATAGCTCTTATGTTCCATAGCAATGTAGATGCAAGTAAAATATTCAAAGAATTAAGTAATATACTGAATCTAAAATAACCTGCATCCAGATTTCTGTACCTTCATGTGAAGCACTACTCCTGGTTTCAGACTCATCAAGACTGACCCTCAATCTCTCTTTATTAGTATAAGAACTCCCCTTCAAATCCCAAGTTAATTGTTTAATTAACATTTATTTCTACAATAAACTTGTCTTGCCCTATTATTCTCTTGGTTGATTAATAGTATTTCCTGGAGCAGATGATTGCAAGGCCTCTTTTTTAGTCCTTGATAGCCATATGGCTTCTATTTCTGTTCTCTGTCTTGTCCCAAGAGCTGAACTCAAGGTGTGATCCTGATCCTTGCCCAACTTCTACCCTACAATTGGAAGAGACATATTCTGTTGTAGAAAGTAAAAGACCCTTGTTTGTTATTGAGTCTGTATTCTTCTTGGTAAAGAGGGTCCCTTACATAGAAGGAATGCCTGATACTGATCCTGGCCATGACACCACCCCAGTTCTTTAATTAACTTATATAATAAAATTTAGACTGTGGCACTACTAAACAATAAAAGGGCTACCCTCATATATTCTAAATCATATCAGGCTTAGGTTTAGGTGTAGCTCCAACCCAGAACAGCAACTACCCAAATACTAAAAAACTTACCAAATTCTAAAAATTCACCAATTTACCCATGTTTCACCCTATCATGATGAGGAGGCTGCCTTATATGAAAGTGGGCTGGTATATTTTTTAAAAAGACCAAACAGAAGTTTACACTTGATTCAAACAAAATTATTACATGTTGATATAAGAAAATCAATCTTGGTTTAGAGCATTTAGATATTGTGCACAGTCAATATTCAACAGGATGTCTTATTTTGTTAATTAACAAGTGTGAAATTTATAGCATAGTTTACTATGTAACCTTTATATTGATGTGAAGTGATATAGCTAAGTGTATGTTAACATCTCTTTGAATTTTATAGATATTAAACTTATAAAATAAACAATTATAAATAATGGGATAAAATAATACTATTTAAAATGCAGCATAGCTACTTGTTAATATTATTGACTGTTATGTACCTTTATAAGATTAGAAAACTATATCTAATCGATTGTATAAAAATCCTC
>CAKOGF010000156.1:0-16275 GCA_933228935.1 Pemphredon lugubris
TGTCGATAGTCGATAGTCGATAGTCGATAGTCGATAGTCGATAGTCGATAGTCGATAGTCGATAGTCGATAGTCGATAGTCGATAGTCGATAGTCGATAGTCGATAGTCGATAGTCGATAGTCGATAGTCGATAGTCGATAGTCGATAGTCGATAGTCGATAGTCGATAGTCGATAGTCGATAGTCGAGTCGATAGTCGAGTCGATAGTCGAGTCGAGTCGATAGTCGAGTCGATAGTCGAGTCGAGTCGATAGTCGAGTCGATAGTCGAGTCAATAGTCGAGTCGATAGTCGAGTCGATAGTCGAGTCGATAGTCGAATAGAGTCGATAGTCGAGTAGAGTCGATAGTCGAGTCGATAGTCGAGTCGAGTCGATAGTCGAGTCGATAGTCGAGTCGATAGTCGAGTCGATAGTCGAGGCGAGTCGATAGTCGAGTCGATAGTCGATAGTCGATAGTCGATAGTCGATAGTCGATAGTCGATAGTCGATAGTCGATAGTCGATAGTCGATAGTCGATAGTCGATAGTCGAGTCGATAGTCGAGTCGATAGTCGAGTCGATAGTCGATAGTCGAGTCGATAGTCGAGTCGATAGTCGAGTCGATAGTCGAGTCGATAGTCGAGTCGATAGTCGAGTCGTGTCGATAGTCGAGTCGATAGTCTAGTCGATAGTCGAGTCTATTGTCGAGTCGATAGTCGAGTCGATAGTCGAGTAGACAGTCGAGTCGATAGTCGAGTCGATAGTCGAGTCGAGTCGATAGTCGAGTCGAGTCGATAGTCGAGTCGATAGTCGAGTCGATAGTCGAGTCGATAGTCGAGTCGATAGTCGATAGTCGAGTCGAGTCGATAGTCGAGTCGAGTCGATAGTCGAGTCGAGTCGATAGTCGAGTCGAGTCGATAGTCGAGTCGATAGTCGAGTCGAGTCGATAGTCGAGTCGATAGTCGATAGTCGATAGTCGATAGTCGATAGTCGATAGTCGATAGTCGATAGTCGATAGTCGATAGTCGATAGTCGATAGTCGATAGTCGATAGTCGATAGTCGATAGTCGATAGTCGATAGTCGATAGTCGATAGTCGATAGTCGATAGTCGAAAGTCGATAGTCGATAGTCGATAGTCGAAAGTCGATAGTCGATAGTCGATAGTCGATAGTCGATAGTCGATAGTCGATAGTCGATAGTCGATAGTCGATAGTCGATAGTCGATAGTCGATAGTCGATAGTCGATAGTCGATAGTCGATAGTCGATAGTCGATAGTCGATAGTCGATAGTCGATAGTCGATAGTCGATAGTCGATAGTCGATAGTCGATAGTCGATAGTCGATAGTCGATAGTCGATAGTCGATAGTCGATAGTCGATAGTCGATAGTCGATAGTCGATAGTCGATAGTCGATAGTCGATAGTCGATAGTCGATAGTCGATAGTCGATAGTCGATAGTCGATAGTCGATAGTCGATAGTCGATAGTCGATAGTCGATAGTCGATAGTCGATTGTCGATAGTCGATAGTCGATAGTCGATAGTCGATAGTCGATAGTCGATAGTCGATAGTCGATAGTCGATAGTCGGTAGTCGATAGTCGATAGTCGATAGTCGATAGTCGATAGTCGATAGTCGAGTCGATAGTCGAGTCGATAGTCGAGTCGATAGTCGATAGTCGATAGTCGATAGTCGATAGTCGATAGTCGATAGTCGATAGTCGATAGTCGATAGTCGATTGTCGATAGTCGATAGTCGATAGTCGATAGTCGATAGTCGATAGTCGATAGTCGATAGTCGATAGTCGATAGTCGATAGTCGATAGTCGATAGTCGATAGTCGATAGTCGATAGTCGATAGTCGATAGTCGATAGTCGATAGTCGGTAGTCGATAGTCGATAGTCGATAGTCGATAGTCGATAGTCGATAGTCGAGAGTCGATAGTCGAGTCGATAGTCTAGTCGATAGTCGAGTCGATTGTCGAGTCGATAGTCGAGTCGATAGTCGAGTCGACAGTCGAGTCGATAGTCGAGTCGATAGTCGAGTCGAGTCGATAGTCGAGTCGAGTCGATAGTCGAGTCGAGTCGATAGTCGAGTCGAGTCGATAGTCGAGTCGAGTCGATAGTCGAGTCGAGTCGATAGTCGAGTCGATAGTCGAGTCGATAGTCGAGTCGATAGTCGAGTCGATAGTCGAGTCGATAGTCGAGTCGATAGTCGAGTCGATAGTCGATAGTCGAGTCGAGTCGATAGTCGAGTCGAGTCGATAGTCGAGTCGATAGTCGAGTCGAGTCGATAGTCGAGTCGAGTCGATAGTCGAGTCGATAGTCGAGTCGAGTCGATAGTCGAGTCGATAGTCGATAGTCGATAGTCGATAGTCGATAGTCGATAGTCGATAGTCGATAGTCGATAGTCGATAGTCGATAGTCGATAGTCGATAGTCGATAGTCGATAGTCGATAGTCGATAGTCGATAGTCGATAGTCGATAGTCGATAGTCGATAGTCGATAGTCGATAGTCGATAGTCGATAGTCGATAGTCGAAAGTCGATAGTCGATAGTCGATAGTCGATAGTAGATAGTCGATAGTCGATAGTCGATAGTCGATAGTCGATAGTCGATAGTCGATAGTCGATAGTCGATAGTCGATAGTCGATAGTCGATAGTCGATAGTCGATAGTCGATAGTCGATAGTCGATAGTCGATAGTCGATAGTCGATAGTCGATAGTCGATAGTCGATAGTCGATAGTCGATAGTCGATAGTCGATAGTCGATAGTCGATAGTCGATAGTCGATAGTCGATAGTCGATAGTCGATAGTCGATAGTCGATAGTCGATAGTCGATAGTCGATAGTCGATAGTCGATAGTCGATAGTCGATAGTCGATAGTCGATAGTCGATAGTCGATTGTCGATAGTCGATAGTCGATAGTCGATAGTCGATAGTCGATAGTCGATAGTCGATAGTCGATAGTCGATAGTCGGTAGTCGATAGTCGATAGTCGATAGTCGATAGTCGATAGTCGATAGTCGATAGTCGATAGTCGATAGTCGATAGTCGATAGTCGATAGTCGATAGTCGATAGTCGAGTCGATAGTCGAGTCGATAGTCGAGTCGATAGTCGAGTCGAGTCGATAGTCGAGTCGATAGTCGAGTCGAGTCGATAGTCGAGTCGATAGTCGAGTCGATAGTCGAGTCGATAGTCGAGGCGAGTCGATAGTCGAGTCGATAGTCGATAGTCGATAGTCGATAGTCGATAGTCGATAGTCGATAGTCGATAGTCGATAGTCGATAGTCGATAGTCGATAGTCGAGTCGATAGTCGAGTCGATAGTCGAGTCGTGTCGATAGTCGAGTCGATAGTCTAGTCGATAGTCGAGTCTATTGTCGAGTCGATAGTCGAGTCGATAGTCGAGTCGACAGTCGAGTCGATAGTCGAGTCGATAGTCGAGTCGAGTCGATAGTCGAGTCGAGTCGATAGTCGAGTCGAGTCGATAGTCGAGTCGAGTCGATAGTCGAGTCGAGTCGATAGTCGATAGTCGATAGTCGATAGTCGATAGTCGATAGTCGATAGTCGAAAGTCGATAGTCGATAGTCGATAGTCGATAGTCGATAGTCGATAGTCGATAGTCGAGTCGATAGTCGAGTCGATAGTCGAGTCGATAGTCGAGTCGATAGTCGAGTCGATAGTCGAATAGAGTCGATAGTCGAGTAGAGTCGATAGTCGAGTCGATAGTCGAGTCGAGTCGATAGTCGAGTCGATAGTCGAGTCGATAGTCGAGTCGATAGTCGAGGCGAGTCGATAGTCGAGTCGATAGTCGATAGTCGATAGTCGATAGTCGATAGTCGATAGTCGATAGTCGATAGTCGATAGTCGATAGTCGATAGTCGATAGTCGAGTCGATAGTCGAGTCGATAGTCGAGTCGATAGTCGATAGTCGAGTCGATAGTCGAGTCGATAGTCGAGTCGATAGTCGAGTCGATAGTCGAGTCGATAGTCGAGTCGTGTCGATAGTCGAGTCGATAGTCTAGTCGATAGTCGAGTCTATTGTCGAGTCGATAGTCGAGTCGATAGTCGAGTCGACAGTCGAGTCGATAGTCGAGTCGATAGTCGAGTCGAGTCGATAGTCGAGTCGAGTCGATAGTCGAGTCGAGTCGATAGTCGAGTCGAGTCGATAGTCGAGTCGAGTCGATAGTCGAGTCGAGTCGATAGTCGATAGTCGATAGTCGATAGTCGATAGTCGATAGTCGATAGTCGAAAGTCGATAGTCGATAGTCGATAGTCGATAGTCGATAGTCGATAGTCGATAGTCGATAGTCGATAGTCGATAGTCGATAGTCGATAGTCGATAGTCGATAGTCGATAGTCGATAGTCGATAGTCGATAGTCGATAGTCGATAGTCGATAGTCGATAGTCGATAGTCGATAGTCGATAGTCGATAGTCGATAGTCGATAGTCGATAGTCGATAGTCGATAGTCGATAGTCGATAGTCGATAGTCGATAGTCGATAGTCGATAGTCGATAGTCGATAGTCGATAGTCGATAGTCGATAGTCGATAGTCGATAGTCGATAGTCGATAGTCGATAGTCGATAGTCGATAGTCGATAGTCGATAGTCGATAGTCGATTGTCGATAGTCGATAGTCGATAGTCGATAGTCGATAGTCGATAGTCGATAGTCGATAGTCGATAGTCGATAGTCGATAGTCGATAGTCGATAGTCGATAGTCGATAGTCGATAGTCGGTAGTCGATAGTCGATAGTCGATAGTCGATAGTCGATAGTCGATAGTCGAGAGTCGATAGTCGAGTCGATAGTCTAGTCGATAGTCGAGTCGATTGTCGAGTCGATAGTCGAGTCGATAGTCGAGTCGATAGTCGAGTCGATAGTCGAGTCGATAGTCGAGTCGAGTCGATAGTCGAGTCGAGTCGATAGTCGAGTCGAGTCGATAGTCGAGTCGAGTCGATAGTCGATAGTCGATAGTCGATAGTCGATAGTCGATAGTCGATAGTCGATAGTCGATAGTCGATAGTCGATAGTCGATAGTCGATAGTCGATAGTCGATAGTCGATAGTCGATAGTCGATAGTCGATAGTCGATAGTCGATAGTCGATAGTCGATAGTCGATAGTCGATAGTCGATAGTCGATAGTCGATAGTCGATAGTCGATAGTCGATAGTCGATTGTCGATAGTCGATAGTCGATAGTCGATAGTCGATAGTCGATAGTCGATAGTCGATAGTCGATAGTCGATAGTCGGTAGTCGATAGTCGATAGTCGATAGTCGATAGTCGATAGTCGATAGTCGATAGTCGATAGTCGATAGTCGATAGTCGATAGTCGATAGTCGATAGTCGAGTCGATAGTCGAGTCGATAGTCGAGTCGATAGTCGAGTCGAGTCGATAGTCGAGTCGATAGTCGAGTCGAGTCGATAGTCGAGTCGATAGTCGAGTCGATAGTCGAGTCGATAGTCGAGTCGATAGTCGAGTCGATAGTCGAGTCGATAGTCGAATAGAGTCGATAGTCGAGTAGAGTCGATAGTCGAGTCGATAGTCGAGTCGAGTCGATAGTCGAGTCGATAGTCGAGTCGATAGTCGAGTCGATAGTCGAGGCGAGTCGATAGTCGAGTCGATAGTCGATAGTCGATAGTCGATAGTCGATAGTCGATAGTCGATAGTCGATAGTCGATAGTCGATAGTCGAGTCGATAGTCGAGTCGATAGTCGAGTCGATAGTCGATAGTCGAGTCGATAGTCGAGTCGATAGTCGAGTCGATAGTCGAGTCGATAGTCGAGTCGATAGTCGAGTCGTGTCGATAGTCGAGTCGATAGTCTAGTCGATAGTCGAGTCTATTGTCGAGTCGATAGTCGAGTCGATAGTCGAGTCGACAGTCGAGTCGATAGTCGAGTCGATAGTCGAGTCGAGTCGATAGTCGAGTCGAGTCGATAGTCGAGTCGAGTCGATAGTCGAGTCGATAGTCGAGTCGATAGTCGAGTCGATAGTCGAGTCGATAGTCGATAGTCGAGTCGAGTCGATAGTCGAGTCGAGTCGATAGTCGAGTCGAGTCGATAGTCGAGTCGAGTCGATAGTCGAGTCGATAGTCGAGTCGAGTCGATAGTCGAGTCGATAGTCGATAGTCGATAGTCGATAGTCGATAGTCGATAGTCGATAGTCGATAGTCGATAGTCGATAGTCGATAGTCGATAGTCGATAGTCGATAGTCGATAGTCGATAGTCGATAGTCGATAGTCGATAGTCGATAGTCGATAGTCGATAGTCGAAAGTCGATAGTCGATAGTCGATAGTCGATAGTCGATAGTCGATAGTCGATAGTCGATAGTCGATAGTCGATAGTCGATAGTCGATAGTCGATAGTCGATAGTCGATAGTCGATAGTCGATAGTCGATAGTCGATAGTCGATAGTCGATAGTCGATAGTCGATAGTCGATAGTCGATAGTCGATAGTCGATAGTCGATAGTCGATAGTCGATAGTCGATAGTCGATAGTCGATAGTCGATAGTCGATAGTCGATAGTCGATAGTCGATAGTCGATAGTCGATAGTCGATAGTCGATAGTCGATAGTCGATAGTCGATAGTCGATAGTCGATAGTCGATAGTCGATAGTCGATAGTCGATAGTCGATAGTCGATAGTCGATAGTCGATAGTCGATTGTCGATAGTCGATAGTCGATAGTCGATAGTCGATAGTCGATAGTCGATAGTCGATAGTCGATAGTCGATAGTCGGTAGTCGATAGTCGATAGTCGATAGTCGATAGTCGATAGTCGATAGTCGAGTCGATAGTCGAGTCGATAGTCGAGTCGATAGTCGATAGTCGATAGTCGATAGTCGATAGTCGATAGTCGATAGTCGATAGTCGATAGTCGATTGTCGATAGTCGATAGTCGATAGTCGATAGTCGATAGTCGATAGTCGATAGTCGATAGTCGATAGTCGATAGTCGGTAGTCGATAGTCGATAGTCGATAGTCGATAGTCGATAGTCGATAGTCGATAGTCGATAGTCGATAGTCGATAGTCGATAGTCGATAGTCGATAGTCGATAGTCGATAGTCGATAGTCGAGAGTCGATAGTCGAGTCGATAGTCTAGTCGATAGTCGATAGTCGATAGTCGGTAGTCGATAGTCGATAGTCGATAGTCGATAGTCGATAGTCGATAGTCGAGAGTCGATAGTCGAGTCGATAGTCTAGTCGATAGTCGAGTCGATTGTCGAGTCGATAGTCGAGTCGATAGTCGAGTCGACAGTCGAGTCGATAGTCGAGTCGATAGTCGAGTCGAGTCGATAGTCGAGTCGAGTCGATAGTCGAGTCGAGTCGATAGTCGAGTCGAGTCGATAGTCGAGTCGAGTCGATAGTCGAGTCGAGTCGATAGTCGAGTCGAGTCGATAGTCGAGTCGATAGTCGAGTCGATAGTCGAGTCGATAGTCGAGTCGATAGTCGAGTCGATAGTCGATAGTCGAGTCGAGTCGATAGTCGAGTCGAGTCGATAGTCGAGTCGAGTCGATAGTCGAGTCGATAGTCGAGTCGAGTCGATAGTCGAGTCGATAGTCGATAGTCGATAGTCGATAGTCGATAGTCGATAGTCGATAGTCGATAGTCGATAGTCGATAGTCGATAGTCGATAGTCGATAGTCGATAGTCGATAGTCGATAGTCGATAGTCGATAGTCGATAGTCGATAGTCGATAGTCGATAGTCGATAGTCGATAGTCGATAGTCGATAGTCGATAGTCGATAGTCGATAGTCGATAGTCGATAGTCGAAAGTCGATAGTCGATAGTCGATAGTCGATAGTCGATAGTCGATAGTCGATAGTCGATAGTCGATAGTCGATAGTCGATAGTCGATAGTCGATAGTCGATAGTCGATAGTCGATAGTCGATAGTCGATAGTCGATAGTCGATAGTCGATAGTCGATAGTCGATAGTCGATAGTCGATAGTCGATAGTCGATAGTCGATAGTCGATAGTCGATAGTCGATAGTCGATAGTCGATAGTCGATAGTCGATAGTCGATAGTCGATAGTCGATAGTCGATAGTCGATAGTCGATAGTCGATAGTCGATAGTCGATAGTCGATAGTCGATAGTCGATAGTCGATAGTCGATAGTCGATAGTCGATAGTCGATAGTCGATAGTCGATAGTCGATAGTCGATAGTCGATAGTCGATAGTCGATTGTCGATAGTCGATAGTCGATAGTCGATAGTCGATAGTCGATAGTCGATAGTCGATAGTCGATAGTCGATAGTCGGTAGTCGATAGTCGATAGTCGATAGTCGATAGTCGATAGTCGATAGTCGATAGTCGATAGTCGATAGTCGATAGTCGATAGTCGATAGTCGATAGTCGAGTCGATAGTCGAGTCGATAGTCGAGTCGATAGTCGAGTCGAGTCGATAGTCGAGTCGATAGTCGAGTCGAGTCGATAGTCGAGTCGATAGTCGAGTCGATAGTCGAGTCTATTGTCGAGTCGATAGTCGAGTCGATAGTCGAGTCGACAGTCGAGTCGATAGTCGAGTCGATAGTCGAGTCGAGTCGATAGTCGAGTCGAGTCGATAGTCGAGTCGAGTCGATAGTCGAGTCGAGTCGATAGTCGAGTCGATAGTCGAGTCGATAGTCGAGTCGATAGTCGATAGTCGAGTCGAGTCGATAGTCGAGTCGAGTCGATAGTCGAGTCGAGTCGATAGTCGATAGTCGATAGTCGATAGTCGATAGTCGATAGTCGATAGTCGATAGTCGAAAGTCGATAGTCGATAGTCGATAGTCGATAGTCGATAGTCGATAGTCGATAGTCGATAGTCGATAGTCGATAGTCGATAGTCGATAGTCGATAGTCGATAGTCGATAGTCGATAGTCGATAGTCGATAGTCGATAGTCGATAGTCGATAGTCGATAGTCGATAGTCGATAGTCGATAGTCGATAGTCGATAGTCGATAGTCGATAGTCGATAGTCGATAGTCGATAGTCGATAGTCGATAGTCGATAGTCGATAGTCGATAGTCGATAGTCGATAGTCGATAGTCGATAGTCGATAGTCGATAGTCGATAGTCGATAGTCGATAGTCGATAGTCGATAGTCGATAGTCGATAGTCGATAGTCGATAGTCGATAGTCGATAGTCGATAGTCGATAGTCGATAGTCGAAAGTCGATAGTCGATAGTCGATAGTCGATAGTCGATAGTCGATAGTCGATAGTCGATAGTCGATAGTCGATAGTCGATAGTCGATAGTCGATAGTCGATAGTCGATAGTCGATAGTCGATAGTCGATAGTCGATAGTCGATAGTCGATAGTCGATAGTCGATAGTCGATAGTCGATAGTCGATAGTCGATAGTCGATAGTCGATAGTCGATAGTCGATAGTCGATAGTCGATAGTCGATAGTCGATAGTCGATAGTCGATAGTCGATAGTCGATAGTCGATAGTCGATAGTCGATAGTCGATAGTCGATAGTCGATAGTCGATAGTCGATAGTCGATAGTCGATAGTCGATAGTCGATAGTCGATAGTCGATAGTCGATAGTCGATTGTCGATAGTCGATAGTCGATAGTCGATAGTCGATAGTCGATAGTCGATAGTCGATAGTCGATAGTCGATAGTCGGTAGTCGATAGTCGATAGTCGATAGTCGATAGTCGATAGTCGATAGTCGATAGTCGATAGTCGATAGTCGATAGTCGATAGTCGATAGTCGATAGTCGAGTCGATAGTCGAGTCGATAGTCGAGTCGAGTCGATAGTCGAGTCGATAGTCGAGTCGATAGTCGAGTCGATAGTCGAGTCGAGTCGATAGTCGAGTCGATAGTCGAGTCTATTGTCGAGTCGATAGTCGAGTCGATAGTCGAGTCGACAGTCGAGTCGATAGTCGAGTCGAGTCGATAGTCGAGTCGAGTCGATAGTCGAGTCGAGTCGATAGTCGAGTCGAGTCGATAGTCGAGTCGATAGTCGAGTCGATAGTCGAGTCGATAGTCGATAGTCGAGTCGAGTCGATAGTCGAGTCGAGTCGATAGTCGAGTCGAGTCGATAGTCGATAGTCGATAGTCGATAGTCGATAGTCGATAGTCGATAGTCGATAGTCGAAAGTCGATAGTCGATAGTCGATAGTCGATAGTCGATAGTCGATAGTCGATAGTCGATAGTCGATAGTCGATAGTCGATAGTCGATAGTCGATAGTCGATAGTCGATAGTCGATAGTCGATAGTCGATAGTCGATAGTCGATAGTCGATAGTCGATAGTCGATAGTCGATAGTCGATAGTCGATAGTCGATAGTCGATAGTCGATAGTCGATAGTCGATAGTCGATAGTCGATAGTCGATAGTCGATAGTCGATAGTCGATAGTCGATAGTCGATAGTCGATAGTCGATAGTCGATAGTCGATAGTCGATAGTCGATAGTCGATAGTCGATAGTCGATAGTCGATAGTCGATAGTCGATAGTCGATAGTCGATAGTCGATAGTCGATAGTCGATAGTCGATAGTCGATAGTCGATAGTCGATAGTCGATAGTCGATAGTCGATAGTCGATAGTCGATTGTCGATAGTCGATAGTCGATAGTCGATAGTCGATAGTCGATAGTCGATAGTCGATAGTCGATAGTCGATAGTCGGTAGTCGATAGTCGATAGTCGATAGTCGATAGTCGATAGTCGATAGTCGATAGTCGATAGTCGATAGTCGATAGTCGATAGTCGATAGTCGATAGTCGAGTCGATAGTCGAGTCGATAGTCGAGTCGATAGTCGAGTCGAGTCGATAGTCGAGTCGATAGTCGAGTCGAGTCGATAGTCGAGTCGATAGTCGAGTCGATAGTCGAGTCGATAGTCGAGTCGATAGTCGAGTCGATAATCGAATAGAGTCGATAGTCGAGTAGAGTCGATAGTCGAGTCGATAGTCGAGTCGAGTCGATAGTCGAGTCGATAGTCGAGTCGATAGTCGAGTCGATAGTCGAGGCGAGTCGATAGTCGAGTCGATAGTCGATAGTCGATAGTCGATAGTCGATAGTCGATAGTCGATAGTCGATAGTCGATAGTCGATAGTCGATAGTCGAGTCGATAGTCGAGTCGATAGTCGAGTCGATAGTCGATAGTCGAGTCGATAGTCGAGTCGATAGTCGAGTCGATAGTCGAGTCGATAGTCGAGTCATGTCGATAGTCGAGTCGATAGTCTAGTCGATAGTCGAGTCTATTGTCGAGTCGATAGTCGAGTCGATAGTCGAGTCGACAGTCGAGTCGATAGTCGAGTCGATAGTCGAGTCGAGTCGATAGTCGAGTCGAGTCGATAGTCGAGTCGAGTCGATAGTCGAGTCGAGTCGATAGTCGAGTCGAGTCGATAGTCGAGTCGAGTCGATAGTCGAGTCGATAGTCGAGTCGATAGTCGAGTCGATAGTCGAGTCGATAGTCGATAGTCGAGTCGAGTCGATAGTCGAGTCGAGTCGATAGTCGAGTCGAGTCGATAGTCGAGTCGAGTCGATAGTCGAGTCGAGTCGATAGTCGAGTCGATAGTCGAGTCGAGTCGATAGTCGAGTCGATAGTCGATAGTCGATAGTCGATAGTCGATAGTCGATAGTCGATAGTCGATAGTCGATAGTCGATAGTCGATAGTCGATAGTCGATAGTCGATAGTCGATAGTCGATAGTCGATAGTCGATAGTCGATAGTCGATAGTCGATAGTCGATAGTCGATAGTCGATAGTCGATAGTCGATAGTCGATAGTCGATAGTCGATAGTCGATAGTCGATAGTCGATAGTCGATAGTCGATAGTCGATAGTCGATAGTCGATAGTCGATAGTCGATAGTCGATAGTCGATAGTCGATAGTCGATAGTCGATTGTCGATAGTCGATAGTCGATAGTCGATAGTCGATAGTCGATAGTCGATAGTCGATAGTCGATAGTCGATAGTCGATAGTCGATAGTCGATAGTCGATAGTCGATAGTCGATAGTCGATAGTCGATAGTCGATAGTCGATAGTCGATAGTCGATAGTCGATAGTCGATAGTCGATAGTCGATAGTCGATAGTCGATAGTCGATAGTCGATAGTCGATAGTCGATAGTCGATAGTCGATAGTCGATAGTCGATAGTCGATAGTCGATAGTCGATAGTCGATAGTCGAGAGTCGATAGTCGAGTCGATAGTCTAGTCGATAGTCGAGTCGATTGTCGAGTCGATAGTCGAGTCGATAGTCGAGTCGACAGTCGAGTCGATAGTCGAGTCGATAGTCGAGTCGAGTCGATAGTCGAGTCGAGTCGATAGTCGAGTCGAGTCGATAGTCGAGTCGAGTCGATAGTCGAGTCGAGTCGATAGTCGAGTCGAGTCGATAGTCGAGTCGAGTCGATAGTCGAGTCGAGTCGATAGTCGAGTCGAGTCGATAGTCGAGTCGAGTCGATAGTCGAGTCGAGTCGATAGTCGAGTCGAGTCGATAGTCGAGTCGAGTCGATAGTCGAGTCGATAGTCGAGTCGATAGTCGAGTCGATAGTCGAGTCGATAGTCGAGTCGATAGTCGATAGTCGAGTCGAGTCGATAGTCGAGTCGAGTCGATAGTCGAGTCGAGTCGATAGTCGAGTCGATAGTCGAGTCGAGTCGATAGTCGAGTCGATAGTCGATAGTCGATAGTCGATAGTCGATAGTCGATAGTCGATAGTCGATAGTCAATAGTCGATAGTCGATAGTCGATAGTCGATAGTCGATAGTCGATAGTCGATAGTCGATAGTCGATAGTCGATAGTCGATAGTCGATAGTCGATAGTCGATAGTCGATAGTCGATAGTCGATAGTCGATAGTCGATAGTCGAAAGTCGATAGTCGATAGTCGATAGTCGATAGTCGATAGTCGATAGTCGATAGTCGATAGTCGATAGTCGATAGTCGATAGTCGATAGTCGATAGTCGATAGTCGATAGTCGATAGTCGATAGTCGATAGTCGATAGTCGATAGTCGATAGTCGATAGTCGATAGTCGATAGTCGATAGTCGATAGTCGATAGTCGATAGTCGATAGTCGATAGTCGATAGTCGATAGTCGATAGTCGATAGTCGATAGTCGATAGTCGATAGTCGATAGTCGATAGTCGATAGTCGATAGTCGATAGTCGATAGTCGATAGTCGATAGTCGATAGTCGATAGTCGATAGTCGATAGTCGATAGTCGATAGTCGATAGTCGATAGTCGATAGTCGATAGTCGATAGTCGATAGTCGATAGTCGATAGTCGATAGTCGATAGTCGATAGTCGATAGTCGATAGTCGATAGTCGATAGTCGATAGTCGATAGTCGATTGTCGATAGTCGATAGTCGATAGTCGATAGTCGATAGTCGATAGTCGATAGTCGATAGTCGATAGTCGATAGTCGATAGTCGATAGTCGATAGTCGATAGTCGATAGTCGATAGTCGATAGTCGATAGTCGATAGTCGATAGTCGATAGTCGATAGTCGATAGTCGATAGTCGAGTCGATAGTCGATAGTCGATAGTCGATAGTCGATAGTCGATAGTCGATAGTCGATAGTCGATAGTCGATAGTCGATAGTCGATAGTCGATAGTCGATAGTCGATAGTCGATAGTCGATAGTCGATAGTCGATAGTCGATAGTCGATAGTCGATAGTCGATAGTCGATAGTCGATAGTCGATAGTCGATAGTCGATAGTCGATAGTCGATTGTCGATAGTCGATAGTCGATAGTCGATAGTCGATAGTCGATAGTCGAGTCGATAGTCGATAGTCGATAGTCGATAGTCGATAGTCGATAGTCGATAGTCGATAGTCGATAGTCGATAGTCGGTAGTCGATAGTCGATAGTCGAGTCGAGTCGATAGTCGAGTCGATAGTCGAGTCGATAGTCGAGTCGATAGTCGATAGTCGATAGTCGATAGTCGATAGTCGATAGTCGATAGTCGATAGTCGATAGTCGATAGTCGAGTCGATAGTCGAGTCGATAGTCGAGTCGATAGTCGATAGTCGAGTCGATAGTCGAGTCGATAGTCGAGTCGATAGTCGAGTCGATAGTCGAGTCGATAGTCGAGTCGTGTCGATAGTCGAGTCGATAGTCTAGTCGATAGTCGAGTCTATTGTCGAGTCGATAGTCGAGTCGATAGTCGAGTCGACAGTCGAGTCGATAGTCGAGTCGATAGTCGAGTCGAGTCGATAGTCGAGTCGAGTCGATAGTCGAGTCGAGTCGATAGTCGAGTCGAGTCGATAGTCGAGTCGATAGTCGAGTCGATAGTCGAGTCGATAGTCGAGTCGATAGTCGATAGTCGAGTCGAGTCGATAGTCGAGTCGAGTCGATAGTCGAGTCGAGTCGATAGTCGAGTCGAGTCGATAGTCGAGTCGATAGTCGAGTCGAGTCGATAGTCGATAGTCGATAGTCGATAGTCGATAGTCGATAGTCGATAGTCGATAGTCGATAGTCGATAGTCGATAGTCGATAGTCGATAGTCGATAGTCGATAGTCGATAGTCGATAGTCGATAGTCGATAGTCGATAGTCGAGAGTCGATGGTCGAGTCGATAGTCTAGTCGATAGTCGAGTCGATTGTCGAGTCGATAGTCGAGTCGATAGTCGAGTCGACAGTCGAGTCGATAGTCGAGTCGATAGTCGAGTCGAGTCGATAGTCGAGTCGAGTCGATAGTCGAGTCGAGTCGAGAGTCGAGTCGAGTCGATAGTCGATAGTCGATAGTCGATAGTCGATAGTCGATAGTCGATAGTCGATAGTCGATAGTCGATAGTCGATAGTCGATAGTCGATAGTCGAAAGTCGATAGTCGATAGTCGATAGTCGATAGTCGATAGTCGATAGTCGATAGTCGATAGTCGATAGTCGATAGTCGATAGTCGATAGTCGATAGTCGATAGTCGATAGTCGATAGTCGATAGTCGATAGTCGATAGTCGATAGTCGATAGTCGATAGTCGATAGTCGATAGTCGATAGTCGATAGTCGATAGTCGATAGTCGATAGTCGATAGTCGATAGTCGATAGTCGATAGTCGATAGTCGATAGTCGATAGTCGATAGTCGATAGTCGATAGTCGATAGTCGATAGTCGATAGTCGATAGTCGATAGTCGATAGTCGATAGTCGATAGTCGATAGTCGATAGTCGATAGTCGATAGTCGATAGTCGATAGTCGATAGTCGATAGTCGATAGTCGATAGTCGATAGTCGATAGTCGATAGTCGATAGTCGATAGTCGATAGTCGATTGTCGATAGTCGATAGTCGATAGTCGATAGTCGATAGTCGATAGTCGATAGTCGATAGTCGATAGTCGATAGTCGATAGTCGATAGTCGATAGTCGATAGTCGATAGTCGATAGTCGATAGTCGATAGTCGATAGTCGATAGTCGATAGTCGAGTCGATAGTCGATAGTCGATAGTCGATAGTCGATAGTCGATAGTCGATAGTCGATAGTCGATAGTCGATAGTCGATAGTCGATAGTCGATAGTCGATAGTCGATAGTCGATAGTCGATAGTCGATAGTCGATAGTCGATAGTCGATAGTCGATAGTCGATAGTCGATAGTCGATAGTCGATAGTCGATTGTCGATAGTCGATAGTCGATAGTCGATAGTCGATAGTCGATAGTCGATAGTCGATAGTCGATAGTCGATAGTCGATAGTCGATAGTCGATAGTCGATAGTCGATAGTCGATAGTCGATAGTCGATAGTCGATAGTCGATAGTCGATAGTCGATAGTCGATAGTCGATAGTCGATAGTCGATAGTCGGTAGTCGATAGTCGATAGTCGATAGTCGATAGTCGATAGTCGATAGTCGATAGTCGATAGTCGATAGTCGATAGTCGATAGTCGATAGTCGATAGTCGAGTCGATAGTCGAGTCGATAGTCGAGTCGATAGTCGAGTCGAGTCGATAGTCGAGTCGATAGTCGAGTCGAGTCGATAGTCGAGTCGATAGTCGAGTCGATAGTCGAGTCGATAGTCGAGTCGATAGTCGAGTCGATAATCGAATAGAGTCGATAGTCGAGTAGAGTCGATAGTCGAGTCGATAGTCGAGTCGAGTCGATAGTCGAGTCGATAGTCGAGTCGATAGTCGAGTCGATAGTCGAGGCGAGTCGATAGTCGAGTCGATAGTCGATAGTCGATAGTCGATAGTCGATAGTCGATAGTCGATAGTCGATAGTCGATAGTCGATAGTCGATAGTCGATAGTCGAGTCGATAGTCGAGTCGATAGTCGAGTCGATAGTCGATAGTCGAGTCGATAGTCGAGTCGATAGTCGAGTCGATAGTCGAGTCGATAGTCGAGTCA
>CAKOGF010000157.1:0-16234 GCA_933228935.1 Pemphredon lugubris
ACTGACCGCACCGTTGTCACAAATCACAGGCAAAAATTCCAAATTTGAGTGGACCCCCCTACGGGATTACAACTTCCGGCAGCTCAAACAAAAGCTCATGAAAGCCCCAATGTTACAATACACCATGCGGGATGGAGACTATCAATTAGAAACAGACGCTTCTGATATAGCCATCAGTGGAGTATTGCACATTAAGAATCAAGATGGGGAGTACCTTCCCGTTGCTTACAAGTCCCGCAAGCTGACTGATGGCAAATGTAGATACCTAATTCATGATAAGGAAATGCTAGCAATGGTCCACTGCCTAATCAAATGGCGCTGTTATCTAGACTGACAAAAAGAGTTTACTTGTCTAACCAACCATAAGTCCCTCGTTACTTAAAAACCCAAGTAAATCTTGCCTGTCAACAAGCAAAATGGATGGAATTAATCCAAATATATCTAATGCAAATATAGTACAAACTTTCAGAGGAGCTAAAGGTTGTTGATCCTCTATCCCGCTTGTACCTACACCAATCCAGGGGGGCTACAGGACTCGATCCCAATTGGCCCCTCCTGGTCATGCGCAACAAGAACAAAGGATTCCCCAAAGGCACAACCAAGCCCACTCAAGCCATGGTTCTTAAAAATGAACACTTGTTTGCCAATGTCCACAGTGTACTCCACTGAAAGATGACTGGCTGCACAAGTGTCCCATATGTCCCTGTATCACAAAAAGTAGATACAGTTCTTAGATACCATAGAGATTTAGGCCATATAAAAGCATGCAACCTATTCAAATTTCTAAAGTCCAAGTATTGGTGGCCCTTACTATACAGAGACACCTTCAAACTGGTGGAGCAGTGCAAGATATGTGAGAAGTTTGCTAAGAGCCAAGCACCACCCAAGTCGGTACTCCCTATATCAATAAGCAAATCCTTCAAGGTCTAGGCCCTTGACATTTTGGGACCTATGCCGGGGAAAGCTAATGATAATAAAAAGTACATCATCACGGCCGTAGAGTATGTGACAAGGTGGACCGTGGCTCAAGCAACCCACCAGCATACAGGCAACAATATACAAAGATTCATTGGTAAGGAAATTGTTTCTAAATTTGGTGCACCTGATCTCTTGATCACAGACGGAGGCAAGGAACTCACCGCAGAGAAAATCAATGTATACCTCACCAAACAGGATCTAAACATACAGTAACCACATCCTATCATCCCCAAGCAAATGGACGAGTATAGGGGCTCAATTGATTCCTTGTTTAAGCAATAGCCAAACTCTCTGCGGATGACCCAACTAAATGGGCAACTCACCTCCCAACGGCACTAATGGTATGCCGGGTACAGTGCAACGCAGCGACAGGCTATAGCCCGTACAAGATGGTCTTTGGCACCAAGCCTGAGATCAAAACCACCAACAATGCCGCCCACCTTGTCCTGCCCAGCAAGATACCAAGCAGAGATGAGCCCCAAATAGCCGCTATTCAGTCCACGCAAGCAGAAAGGGAGGCCAAACAAGTAAAAGCCATGGAGCGGCCCCTTCTTCAATAATTTGAGCTGGGTGACAAAGTCTGGGTCTTGAACCCAGATAATTCCAAGCTCCAATCCAAAAAAGTAGGCCCTGCCATCATCCTGCAAATATAACTAAACAATACATACCTTGTTCAAGCACTTGGAAAACAACACAAGGATAGAGTGATGCACCATGATCAATTATGGTTCTGTAAGGCCAGGATTAAACAATAAGAAAGCATCATCCAGGCAACAGCACAACAACTGGAGCAGTATGGGGCCAGGGCGCCAGACAACCTACCCCCAGACGTCTTGGACGAGGCTGTCCCTGGAACCCAAGGGGGGGGAAGGTGTCACAATGAGCCTAACCCCTAACAAACCAATTAATAACTGGATCAGCTCAATTTGACCCATTGCTAAGTAAAGGCAATTTCCCATATCCACATCCTGTCCTAGCGCCTCCAGACACCTAACCAAACAACCTATCTATGTTGCCCTAACAATATCAGTCATGGGACCCTCAGCGCAACAGGACCAAACCCCTTTTTCCAATTGCCGCCCCCTGTGGCCTAGTAAATGGGTATAAAACCCCTCTTATCTTCCCAATAAAAATTATCCTAAAACTCAATCTCTTTTCCCCTCTTTACTGCAGCTTTAGCGCAGTTACGGCATCTGCTATGGATTTAGCCTCTGGATATTGGCAGGTTGATTTTTCTTCTGAAGATAGACAGAAGGCTGCTATCATTACATCAGATGGCCTGTTTGGAACCTATGTGTATGCTGCAAGGACTTTGCAACACTCCTGCTAAATTTCAAAGGGCCATGGATTCCATCCTCTGTGACCTCAAGCTCAAGTGTGTTTTGGTCTACTTATATGACATAACTGTATTCAGAGAGACTTTTACTGATTCTCTGTCTCATCTCAAGGAAGTTTTTATCAAAATCCGAGAAGCTAGGCTCAAGCTAAAACCTTATAAGTGGGCTTTCTTTAAAGAACGCCTGGAGTTCCTGGGACATGAGGCTACACAGACTGTGATCAGACCCATGTCCAAGAAAGTGGAAGCTATCAGAAAGATGTTACCACCTACTAACTTGCGCAAAAGTCAAGTCTTCCTAGGGATGATGGGTTATTATTGACAATTTATCCATGATTTTGCAGATCTCAGTGAACCATTAGTGCAACTCTTACGCATTTTTCTTTTTGAGTGGACGTCTAGTCAGCAACAGGCCTTTGAGATTTTAAAGCAAAAAAATCAAAGAGGCTCTATCCTGGTGTATCTCAATCATGACAACTAGTTCATCCTCTATACTGATGCAAGTGACTTGGCAATTGGGGCCATTCTTGCCCAATTAGACAATGAGGGTGTTGACTATACAGATGCATACACCTCCCAGGTTCTAAAAAAACATAAAAAGAACTACAGTGTCACAGAAAAAAGGGTCTGGCTGTTCTATATGCTGTCAAGCAATTCCGTCACTACATATATGGTACCCACTTCACTGTAGTTACAGATCATGCCTCTCTCAAATGACTTCAACAGTTAAAAGAACCAGAAGGTCGTTGGCTAGATGGGCTCTCCGCTTGCAAGGGTATAATTTCACTGTGATACATTGTCTGGGGATCCAACACCAGAATGCTGATGGACTGTCTCAAATGCCCATACTAGCCCTCCATCCTGCAGAGCTGATTGGTTGTATGAGTTGATTGGATATTTCTCCTCATTTGATGGTGAAACGAAAAAAGTACAAGTAGCTTTGTAGAAATCATCCAAGGATACCTTGATCATAGACCAACAACTATTCAAGAAGGTCAAACATCAATACTTGCCATATGTCTGCCCTAGTCTTCGCCTCTCTCTTGTCCTTCAGGCCCATAAAGATACAGAGCATGGTGATATTGCCAAAACTCAGACTGGCACAGAAACACTGTTTTTGGGAGAACTTTTGATTGAAAAAGCCAAATTTTCTAGCAAGTTGCCATGACTGCCAACTCCAATGTCCCCAGGCCTCTGCCCATGAGTTCAAACTGGTCCCCCTGCTCATGCATTTCACACTGTTAGTATAGATGCAGTAGAATCATTACCACAATCCTATTCTGGCTGTAGGTTTATACTAGTGGCTGTTGATTATTTCAGTAAGTAGGTTGAAGCCAGGCTACCAAGGACATCACTGCAAAGACTACAGCTGCTTTCCTTCTACATGAAATCTATCTATTGTCATGGGTGCCCACAAGTCCTTCTCTCTGATAATGGCTCTTACTTCAATGCTTGTCTAGTCATGCTAGTTGTTGAGGCATTTAGATCCCATCAGCTTTTCTCTGCCTCTTACAATCCCTTGACCAATGGGATGGTTGAGAGAGTTAACTCCTCCTTAGTGTCTATCATGCAAAATCAAGCCTACTCTGATGCTGAAAATTGGGACATGTACCTCCTGGCTGCCTTTTTTGTTTATTGCCTTAGCAAACACTGAGTCACTGGGTTCTCCCTTTTTGTCATGTTGTATGTCAAGAAGCCACCATCTTCTTTCTACTAGGGATTCCACTGATTGAAGCTGACTCCTCCAATGATCCTGAACAACACATCAAGTCACTAGTTAACCGCGTCATTGACACTCAAGCCACTACCTATACTACAGCCTGCAAGACCAAGACTTTGGACCTCACTCCAGATAATGCCAATAGGGCCCCCTCCCTGAGTTCTAAGTAGGTGAGCATCTACTCCACCACCAACACCAAGTTGGAGGTTGAGCACATAAGCTTGATTCCCTTTGGACTGGCCCCCTTGAAGTTAGCTTCAAAAGAGGCTCCGAGTACACCATCAAACTCTTGTCTAGTGGATGTCCCTTTGCCTGTGCCCATGACAAGTTCTTACGCAAGTATACCCCCCCACAGACCAGTCTAGAAGGGAGCTTTGTTGTGAATGGCCACATCCAGACTCTGTTGGTTTCGCCTTTGGTGGGTACAAATCTAGAAGAAGATTTGAATTTCTTATTTTTCGACCTTGGTGCTCAAATTATATGCCTTTAATAAAAAGAGCATTATCAATTTCTAGCTTCAAGTCTTGCATTCAGGATTTCCCCTCCACTTGTGGGAGTGGCTAGTGATCCTATTACCCCACTATATTCTGTGGTTTCTAACTACAGTATATATTCCCATTCTATCTATAATAAATTCTAAGTTCTACATGCTCTTTTCCTTTGTGTGCTTCATGTACTTCAGTGCGCCCTCCCTAGACGTCTCTAGAGGAATTCATTTATTACATGCCTAGTAATAGCAGCAACAAGGTAACACCCCCTTCTTGCTTTCCCTCTGCTAACTGTTTGTCCTAGTACAAATCCAATCCTATTGTTAGGATTCTGCTCCTGTGCCCTACTCGCCAAGTCCTTGCGCATGCACAACAAGGTTGCATTCTTTTAATTGAGAATAAGTAAAGTAGAGAATCAATATTAGATCTTAAGAAAGTGTTTTCATGAAATCTAGAGTACTTAAATGAATTCTTAATAAGATTTCAAATATAATGACACCAAATATGCTTATAAATATATAGGATGGTGAAATATAGATGTAAGTGCTGAAATTGGGCTTGCATTGTACTCCAAAGACTGGAATCAACTTTTCTGTGAATAATTACTATAAGCATAAAGAAAAAGATAAAAATATCATAATTCAGATAACAGTCATTTAATCTTGATAAATTTTAGCCACATTTAATGATACATAGGAGCCCATTATTGGTTTAACTAAGATTTAAAGAGTAAATCTATATTTTAATTTATTCTTTAGCTTTGATAAATTTACAAATAACATTCAACTTATTTTGACAAAAAGTTTTATAAAAACTTGGAATATAGAATAATATAGTAAAAAGTCTTTATTAAAGAAATTCTGAGTTTATAAGCATTTTAGAAATTAAGCATGTATTGTAAAACTTTTTATACAAGCTTAATAAAGAATATTTTGATATTTAAATAATTTTCTGTAAACCTGTCCTTGGATGGAAATTTTTTAGAATCAATATATCACTAAGATACTGCTAAATTTTTAATTCAAATATTATAATAGAAAATAAAGATACTATTTTAAGATAAACCTATATTTTGTTCTAATCTAACTTTAGATAAGTTTCTTTTCTAAAATATCATTCATAATTGGTTGTCATAAATGTGTTTATTTCTAGTCAATAAGGACACATCTACTATAAGTTAAACATTATGTATAAAAGAAATTATCTGATTAAAGCACTTTCAACACATTAGCTGTCTTGAGCAATCAGTTTGGATTGAAACTTCTTTATATAATTTTGAATTACTATTGGTTAAATTTGAGTTTTTTTACATAAAAATAACAAATGGGTTATTATTTTTATGATTGAGCTATGGTTCCAGCCAATTTTTTTAAAATCACATCTAAAATTACTATCATATAAGAGTTTATACATATAAGATAAAAAACTGTAGTTAAATTAAGTTTTACTAATATTTATATATTTCTCTCAAAACAGTATTTATTATTTAACTATATAAAACTAGATTATATACTCTACTTTTTTCTATAATTTAAAAAATATATTATTTATGATGAGTTGCATGGGAGAGTAATAGCAGCACCAAATCTATAAATGCTATTACCCTATCTTTGACTCATCATAAATAATATTTTTAGTTTATATTAGAAAAAAAGTTGTTTCTTTTGAAATATAAATAACCCTATTTAAAATGTACCCCTCTGTAATACATCCAACTTCATAAACTTGACCAGCTATAAAGCTAAAATGGTCTGATTTTTTGTCTCTCTGATATCATCTGATACCTTTAAAGAGTAGATAATTTTTTTATATTTTGAGATATCTTCAAATGTCAAAGGTGAAGAATATAATCCACCAGATTTCATGAAATAAGAACAATCTACATGCAAAGCTTTAACTTCAAGCCAATTTTTTCTAGGCCTAAAAATTCTTTTATAAATATAAAAAATGCTTTTTGAGAAATGATAGAGTTATTTATATAAGACTTATAAAAAAAAATTCTTTCTTTTTCCTTTTCAAAAGAAGTCTTTAAAGCTAATATAGTATTAATATAAAGCACATTTTCTTTCTGTTTAAAAAGTTTTGACAATACACCAAAATGCCCATCAACAATACATTTTCCATGACACTCTACAAATCTATTAAAATTAACTGGATATTTATTAAACTTTGGAATCTCTTTAAATAAATAGTAAAGAAATTCATATGATATAAAGTGATTTCCATTACCAGTCCAAAATTTTACATTTCTTATTCTTTTGAACTTCTCTTTTTTAAGAAGCTTTAGTAAACACTGACCTGAGAAAAAATAGTCATGACTTAAAATTTCAGATAGAAAATTATGATACTAATACTTAATAGTTTATTCTCTTTATACACAACTGCAAATCCTAGAAGTGAAATAGGCTTTTTTCATAAAACAGTTATTTGTTTCAATTGGTCCTCCACCAATTATAAGATTTTCTTTAAAATCTATAACTATAACATATGATTTATGGTCTAATTCAGTAATATCTTTATTATACTGCTCATTTTGATGCTTGTAAATCTTTCATGATGACTAATAGCATTTAAGTTTTTTGCTATACTATCTGGTACTGATTTATTATTAGCTATTAATTCATGCTGAGCTCTTTCCAATGATTTTTATATGGCATATATTGCACATGTCAGTTTGTTTTTTTCTTTTTATAATATTACCTGGAACTAGCTTGTAAAAAGTTAAAATTAAAATAGAAATTTCATTATTTGAATCATAATTTCATAAATTTCTTTTTTTTAATGAAAACTTTATTTTAGTTGAGTATTCATCAATTTCTTTTTCAATTTCTTCATAAAGTTTTTCAGGGCTTTCTTTGTAAATTGACTTGTAGGTAAACAATTTTTTAAAAGTTTTTTTGATAATTTTCATATTTTTATTTTTCATAGATATGTTTTTATTAGTTTTATTTTGTTATTTAGTGTTGTTTTTTTTGAATTTTGAATTTTTTTAGAGTATGTGTACTCATTTTTTGTTATATTTAACCCAAGAGTTAAAAGCTTTTTTAAAGAATAACTTGATGTGACAAGAGATCTTAAGGCAGGAAGATGCTTAGGAGGAGATTTTGACATCAATTCCTGTAGGCTTTCAATAAATTCATCTGCTTTATTATTTTTTTATTGAAGGTAGGAAAATGTCTTTCCAAATTCTGTTGTATTTAAAAAGTTGTTGATAAATTCATCAATATTGTCACCAGCAACAAAAAAAATGCTTACTTAAGCATGGCAATTCTTTCTCTCTTGGTAGAGACAGCCAGTAAAAAGAAGGGTGTCATTTGGGAACTGAACTGAACAGATGTCATCTTTTGAGTAGTGTGAATTGAAAGAAGGATGGAAAGTTGATATGAACACCTTGGATGATGTCTTAGACTTGGCCTTGATGTAGGTTAAACGGATAAAATGCAAATGATTTTAGTTGTTATACTTAAATTCAAATGATGCAATTCAGAATAAAAATGATGAGATTAAGCTTGCTAAACTAAACTATAATTTATAACTTTTATCAATAGGCTTTAAGTATATCATGCAAACCTTAAGTCAGATGATCAAACTTTTATTCACATTGTACCCCTGATTTATCCACCTATTCAAACAATGTTTTGGATTTCAATGTTCATTTTAGCAGGTTCAAACTGGTTTAAAGTAAGAGAATATTAAATATTTCAATTGAAAAAGCTAGTTTAAGGCTCAAGATCCAAATTCATAATAGTGTATTGTTTTAAAAAAAATTATCTGAAATTAATTAGCTTAAAGTCAATAAAACTTTTTAAATACTTCTTTGTTTTTAACCAAACAAAGCATTAAAATGTAGCTCATTTTTTTCTCTTTAATTCTAAAAAATAAAAAACTAACCAAAAAATACAATGTTTTAGTTATTTATATTTTAAATAATAAACCATGATGTTAGTTTTATTGTTAAATTTTCTCTTTGACCTTATTTTTTATTTTAATTTAAAAATACATATAAAGTGAAATATTTGATTTATATTTAACTTTTTTATTTGACAGATACAATATATTTAAAAATAATATTCTTTTAATAAATAGTTTTTATTATAAATCTTATTGCTTTGTTTAAGTTATTTAAATTTTAACAGTAAATATAAGATTGAATACTATTTTTTAAAATTAAAAATTTATTAAATTTAAATATTAAAGCTAATTAAATACCTCTTATCAAAGTGATAACCTGCAAAATCTAATTAATTATTTGGAAGCACATTAATACTAAATGGCTTAATCATAAAAATAATGACTCATATATAACATAAAAGTAGCATTATATTGTAAAATATTAGTCTACTGTTGTTGTGAATGGCCACATTTAGAAAATATCAATTTTGTCTTTAATGATTTCAAATCTAGGGACAGATCCAAAATTCCTGTCTTTCAACTTTGGCAGTCGAAATTGTAACACTTTCATAAAAAAAGTGTCAAAAATATCCCTTTGAGACTCAAAAAGGATCTACCTCTACTTATGTATGATGTGAGTAATCCTAATACCCCACCTATGTTCTGTGGTATCTATCTACAGTTTATATTTCCATTACAAACTCAATAATAATTAAGTTCTATATGCTCTTTTCTTTAGTGTTTCTCCTGTACTTCAGTGCGCCCTCCCTAGACGTCTCTAGAGAGCTCTTCATTACAAATTCAATTAATATCAGTGTTAAGGTAAATCTGCCCTTACTGCTTCATCCTTCTAAAAAAATTGGCTTAGTAAAAATCCAATCCTACTGAAAAGATTATGCCACTGTGCCCTCCTTGCAAATACCTCATGAGAACACAACAGCTGTAATGCCTTTTTTATTCTAAGTTTAGATGGGTGTCAAGAATTTGGGTTATTATAGAAAATTTATTGATAGCTTTATTCTTATAAAAAACATTCTTATAGTATATAAGGCTAAAATCTGTATTCTAACATATGTGCTTCCAATCAGGGTATATGAAACCTTGCTTTGGAAGTCTATTTTACCAGAATAAGGGATCCTGTTCAGTCTGGAAGTTTTCAAGTCAATATCACAGGGCAGACACAAGCTCTGGCTGACAGCATTCTAAATGAAAACCCACAGTAGCTTACAAGAAAGGTAACTTTTAGTTTAGTATTACTGCTAAACATTTTTATAGTAATAAAAAAGCTGTAATATTTGTCTTTCATATGAATTTGGAAGTACTTTTAAAGTACTTATTGTTCTATTCACAGACAGCTTTCTAAACTTCTAGCACTTACTAAACTGTCTTTAATTTCCAAGATACTTGTTTTAACCCCCCAAAAAAGGCATCTAGCTGGGCATAATTAAAAAAAAGGATATTATTCTACTTTGGTTTTCTATTAAAAGAATAGTAAGCTTTTAGTAGCTTATTGCCCTTCTCAACATTGGTGATTGGGTGGCTTGGATCTTATTTATAAAAAAGGTCTTTATTTGGGTACTCTTGCAACCTAGGCTTTTGGAAGGTCAATATTGATTGGGTGGCATTATATCCATTGATATTTGAATAGCTCAATTAGATGGGATCAAACCATTCAATGGATTCATTCCCAATATGTGTCTTTTCAATTTATCTTGCTCTGGAGATAGGATTTTCTACCTGGTAATTCCTGAATATAGTGAGGCCAGCATTATTTCTATTACAACCCTAGCCAATCATAATCAATACTCATATATTTTGTAGTCAAGTATATAATCTCAGTCATCAACTTGATTGTAGTGTCTGCGGATAAAATAATATAGCAACCTTCTGTCTAATTAATTATAAGTGATTATTGAGGAAGATATATCATTCAATCATATTGTTCATAATTCTTAATAGTAAGTCTATTTTTAGATTATTTTTTATTTTAGTGAAGCCAGACTTAAATAAGAATGACGCTTTACTTTTTATGCAATAAAAATCATACGTGGGTAATATTCCATTTAGTGTACAATTTAATTTTTCAAATTGTATAGCTTTAAATATTACCAATAGCTGTGAAAAACACGAACAAAATGCAATATTAGATTCATTTTGTGATCTCTATAAGAATCACATATTCTTGACAGTTCTCTTCATCGAGGAGGCAAGTGGACAACAATGATAGGAAAATGGACTGACCAGAAAAACGATTGACAGGATTGGAGTAGTGATAATTTTAACGTGTAGCCAAGCAGCTGGGTCTAAGAAACTATTACTTTTACACGAAAATATTTTATTTCATTTAAATTTTAATAAATAGGAAAAAACACATATCCAGTCAATCAATTTTGAAAAATAGAATAAGATTTCAAATGGAAATTATTAGAAGTATTTAATGATTTTATAGCTTTATAATTAATAGGAACCGATTTTGGGGCGACGATGAAATGCAGGCTCTTCATCAGAGAAGCCACCTGAGCTATTTCTTTTGGGAAAAGATGTAGAATCTACACCACATGAAGCATCATCTTCAGAACACCCACCTGAGCCACTGCTTGGGACAAAATCAGTAGACATACCCTTGTCACAAGCAGGGTCACCAGAAGAACAGCCGCCCGATCTATTGCTAGGAGGAGAAAAAGTAACTGGTTTCAAACCACAATTTGGGTCATTTTCAGGGCAGGGATTTCTCCGAGGTCTTCTTGTCGGTCTTCTTGGTCTACAAGAGCCACCTCTGCAAGGCGATGAAGGCACACCGCATGAGCCATCATCCAAACAGGAGAACGAATTTCCGCAAGATGCCCCGTTACAGAACCCAGAATCTTCAAATCCATTTTGAGAACCACCGTTGTTGCCAACATTGGATAAGCCTCTGTTGGACATCGCGCTATTAGACATGACACTGTTGCTGGACATGGAGCTGTTGCTATCGCTGCTGTCATTAAGGTCGTTGTTAATGTTAATGTTGGTACTGTCACTGTTGTTATTGTTGTCGTTGTTGCCCATCATAGCATTCATGTAAGCCATCTTCTTTGCCCAGAGTAAACCTAATGTTCTACGCTCGACAGGGGCAGCATCCACAGCAATGAGAGAGAAGAGTGCGACGAGGACTTTGGGATGCATGTTTCAATTGATGGTTGTGTTCTTGTCTTCTGCTTACTTTAATACCAGTCATTAATCTGCTTTGTAGTTTTTTGTGATGTGCTTACCAAAGTTATATGCTTACGCCATTAGTGCAATGCTTTATGCTTGAATAAATGCTGTCGTCGATAAGCGTTAAATCCATACGAAATTTGAAATACATATTTGGCATTGGCGTGAGCCGCCAGCCTTGTGAGAGCTTCTATGCGTTTATAGCAGTGGCTGTGTACTGTTTTGTCTGGCATTAAATCATTGTTAAACTTAACTTGAATGATAATTTATCGCTTTGAAACCCTTTATGAACTTAATCCTGGCAATAATATATATAATTTAAATTTAACAGTAAAATGATTTTTTTATGATGACATGGTTGTTAGCTCATTGGGGAATTGACATTCAAAGTATTGCTATTTTTTGATAGGATTTGCAATCCCCTAAAGTACAGATCAACCCAATTCGGCTTTGTGCTGCTGTTTTTACATGATATTACGACTGTGAATACAATTGATTAGTTTAACGTGCTTAAAAATCAAAATGAAAGGTTGGCCTCTTACCTTTCTTACTTTTTTCCTCAAGTAAAATATTTCAACTCAATTATTAGTACTTTTGAAAGATCTGATGTAAATATTTTTTTGCTAGGCTTCTTTACTGATAAAGAAGCTTTAAAATAGATCTTCTTTAAAGTATTATTATTAGTATTTTAGGATTTATAACTAAATGATGCTGAAAATCTTTAAATGTGAAGGTTAATAACTTGTAAAGGTGACGTCCAAAGGAATTCTAAGAGGTATTATAAAAGGATATCATAAGAGATTTGATATTAATAGAATATTAATTTAATAATTATTTTTGCATTTATCATAATCATAATAATTAAGTCTATATGGCATTTAAACATATGGGTCACGATTTTCTTTGTCAATCCTAAGTTTCAGACCAAATATTAGATAGCTTGATTTAATATAATTTTATTAATATATTAAAACATGATAAATATAATTAAATTCTAAAGCTTAACTATTTTTTATATTAGATGAAACTTTATAGATAATTCTTTTTATATAAGATTATAGTTACAACTTTTAACATTTCTGAGAATTTTCTTATTTAATTATCAAACTAAAAATAATTATAAAAAGTTGCATGGGAGAGTAATAGCAGCCCTAAAGCTATAAATGATATTACTCTATCTTTGACTCATCTAAAATATTATTAGTTTTTATTAGAAAAATATTTTTGGGTGACTAATCACTCAACTTGAAATACAACATATAGTGAGCCACCTAACTTCATAGACTTCTCCCAATACATGACTAGCCTCTTTAGTTTTTTTGGTATAATCACCTGATGTATAATTATAAGTTATATCAGAATATTCTGGAAAACTTTCAATTGTTAAAACGTGAGATAGATAAATTTCTATCTTTCATCAAATATGCAATATTAATGCACAGATTTCTAATTCTAAGCTTTCTTTTTATAGTACTAATGTTTCTTTATTACATATAAATGAGCTTTTTTAAGAAAGATTTTAGCCAAGTAAAACTGAAAAATTATTTTTTCTTTTTGCCCAAAATTTTTAAGATCATTTATGTTAGTGATTAAAAGCTCTTTTTTCTTTAGCATTTTGATATTGCAGTAAAGTGATACTTGACAATAAATTTGCATAAATTTTAACAAACCTATTATATTTTGGTGTCTTTTAAATAAAAAGTATAAAAATTCATATGATGCAAGTTCATATTTATTATCAATCTATACTTTATATTTTTTTATTTCAAATATATCCCCTTAAAAAACCAGTGTTTCTTTATTTTCAGGAAAATCCTAATAAGATAATACTCTAAAAAAAGTCATGGTATTTTTTTTATTGTTTTTAAATACAAGTTCAAATATTAGCAAGGAAATAGTTTTTAAATCAAAAAATATTGTTTTTATTGAACCAAAAAAATCTTTAAATTCTCTTTAAAGTCATTAACTATAAAAAAATTCACTTTTAAATTATTAATATCTTTATATAAATTAATAACAAAAAATAAAAAACTGATATGAATAATATTTTAATTTAATAGCTTCATTAGAAAATTAAATTAGGAAAAAAATAAAACCATATCCAGAATCTAAGAAAAATAACTTAAAATCTATTAATCAGCACCAAAAACTTTTATCAGCATTAAATAAGAAGAACTAAGATGAAATTGATAAAGTGATTTTATTCTTAGATTTATACTTCTAATTTTTTAGTGAATATTTTATTGCAGATGAGTATATACTCATTTTTTTCAATATCTTTACAAATTTTTCTGGTAATTATTTTGTAAACTGTCTTATTTCAATAAAATTCTGTAGCAATTTTTTAATTTTTTTTTGCAGAATAGTTTTTTTCAAATTTTTCATTTGATGTTGTTTTTCCATTTTTGCTTATTTTTATTAAGTATTCAAATTCACTTTAAGTCATTTTAAATTCCTTGTTATAAAGCTTTTTTAGTGATAGCTGGATGTAACCAGCGATCTCAGAGCTGTATGATACTTTTGAGGGAAAGTCTTGATCTGGCTTTTTAAGTTTTCAAAAAACTTATCAGTTTTTTTGCTTTTGAACAGTTTGCAAGAACTGAGAATTTCCAAATTCAGTTTGGGTGAGGGAGTGGATGATAAAGTTATCAAGACATCACCAGCAATAGAGAACCTCTTTTTTTAGCATTGCAATCCTTTTTCTTTTTGTTGAAGCTCCAAAGAAGGGAAAATGATATCATGGTGGAAGTAAAGCTAACCAATGTAATAGTTTTAGGTTTTAGAAATTTGGTTTAAGTTTATTCTTTTGGGTGTGACTTTAAGTAGGGAAGTTCTATCTGAATTCAGCCTATGGATAGGGTTTTTTAGATTAGATCCTTTACAATGAGTTAGTTCTTATATGCTAAGCTAAATGACACAGTTTTAAAAAATGGTGCAATAGCTTTAAAATTACCTAAACTTTTACTTATCTTTCTAGATTAAAACATTTTCCCAGATTTCATGTACATATGATGCATGTGCAGTAGCTAAGCATTAATATTAAATCATATTTAAAATTAATGCAGAATCAATTAAAACAATGTAACTGCTTACTTCTGCATACTTCTGCAAAATTCAAAGAACTAAAATATTAAGGTTTTATCAAAAAAGCTTTGTTGGAAGTTGGGTAACACTTTTACCTTTTAAATAATCCAAGAAAAAAATAATTAACACCCTAACTTCAAACTATCAAAAAAACTTAAAAGATTAAGCTTTTTTGATGAAATAAATTGCAAAAAATTACCTCATGATCTTAGATTTCTTAATTAAAAAAATCTTTTTGCTTTATAGATGAAAGTTATACAAATAGAAATTTTAGATTAATCAGTTATATGTTTATAATCAAAACACCTTAATAAATCTAGCCTATACTTCTTAAAGTAACTTTGCTTTTATATTCATTATATTAGATGTATTGATATTAATCGACTAATAAAAAGTAAGAGCCTTAGCTTCATTTTGGTAGCTTACAGCTTTGAAAAATATTTGTTTTTTTTAAGTTATTACTATTTGAAATTTATAATGTGCAATAAGCTTTTTTACAAATCGAATTAAAAGTGCTACAAGTTTGCAAGCATAAGTATTAGAAATTGGTCTAATAGTGAAAAAAGACCTATATCTTTAAATGTCATATAGACTTAATTATTATGATTATGATAAATGCAAAAATACTATTAAATTAATGTTCTATTAATATCAAATCTCTTATGATATCCTTTTATAATACCTCTTAGAATTCCTTTGGACGTCACCTTTACAAGTTATTAACCTTCACATTTAAAGATTTTCAGCATCATTTAGTTATAAATCCTAAAATACTAATAATAATACTTTAAAGAAGATCTATTTTAAAGCTTCTTTATCAGTAAAGAAGCCTGGCAAAAAAATATTTACATCAGATCTTTCAAAAGTACTAAAAATTGAGTCGATATATTTTATTTAAGGATGGAAAGTGAGAAAGGTAAGAGGCCAACCTTTCATTTTGATTTTTAAGCACGTTAAACTAATCAATTGTATTCACAGTCGTAATATCATGTAAAAACAGCAGCACAAAGCCGAATTGGGTTGATCTGTACTTTAGGGGATTGCAAATCCTATCAAAAAATAGCAATACTTTGAATGTCAATTCCCCAATGAGCTAACAACCATGTCATCATAAAAAAATCATTTTACTGTTAAATTTAAATTATATATATTATTGCCAGGATTAAGTTCATAAAAGGTTTCAAAGCGATAAATTATCATTCAAGTTAAGTTTAACAATGATTTAATGCCAGACAAAACAGTACACAGCCACTGCTATAAACGCATAGAAGCTCTCACAAGGCTGGCGGCTCACGCCAATGCCAAATATGTATTTCAAATTTCGTATGGATTTAACGCTTATCGACGACAGCATTTATTCAAGCATAAAGCATTGCACTAATGGCGTAAGCATATAACTTTGGTAAGCACATCACAAAAAACTACAAAGCAGATTAATGACTGGTATTAAAGTAAGCAGAAGACAAGAACACAACCATCAATTGAAACATGCATCCCAAAGTCCTCGTCGCACTCTTCTCTCTCATTGCTGTGGATGCTGCC
>CAKOGF010000158.1:0-16189 GCA_933228935.1 Pemphredon lugubris
GTTTAATTATTTAGGAAATAATTAGCTATAGTTTAATTATTCAGGGAATAATTAGCTATAGTTTAATTATTTAGGGAATAATTAGCTATAGTTTAATTATTTAGGGAATAATTAGCTATAGTTTAATTATTTAGAAATAATTAGCTATAGTTTAATTATTTAAGGAATAATTAGCTATAGTTTAATTATTTAGGGAATAATTAGCTATAGTTTAATTATTTAAGGAATAATTAGCTATAGTTTAATTATTTAGGAAATAATTAGCTATAGTTTAATTATTCAGGGAATAATTAGCTATAGTTTAATTATTCAGGGAATAATTGGCTATGGTTTAATTATTTAAGGAATAATTAGCTATAGTTTAATTATTTAGGAAATAATTAGCTATAGTTTAATTATTTAGAGAATAATTAACTATAGTTTTAATTATTTAGGAAATAATTAGCTATAGTTTAATTATTTAAAGAATAATTATCTATAGTTTAATTATTTAGAGAATAATTAGCTATAGTTTAATTATTTAGGAAATAATTAGCTATAGTTTAATTATTTAAGGAATAATTAGCTATAGTTTAATTATTTAGGAAATAATTAGCTATAGTTTAATTATTTAGAGAATAATTAGCTATAGTTTAATTATTTAGGAAATAATTAGCTATAGTTTAATTATTTAAAGAATAATTAGCTATAGTTTAATTATTTAGGGAATAATTAGCTATAGTTTAATTATTTAGGGAATAATTAGCTATAGTTTAATTATTTAGGAAATAATTAGCTATAGTTTAATTATTTAGAGAATAATTAGCTATAGTTTAATTATTTAGGAAATAATTAGCTATAGTTTAATTATTTAGAGAATAATTAGCTATAGTTTAATTATTTAGGAAATAATTAGCTATAGTTTAATTATTTAGAGAATAATTAGCTATAGTTTAATTATTTAGGAAATAATTAGCTATAGTTTAATTATTTAAGGAATAATTAGCTATAGTTTAATTATTTAGGAAATAATTAGCTATAGTTTAATTATTTAGAGAATAATTAGCTATAGTTTAATTATTTAGGAAATAATTAGCTATAGTTTAATTATTTAGAGAATAATTAGCTATAGTTTAATTATTTAGGAAATAATTAGCTATAGTTTAATTATTTAAAGAATAATTGGCTATAGTTTAATTATTTAGGAAATAATTAGCTATAGTTTAATTATTTAAAGAATAATTGGCTATAGTTTAATTATTTAGGGAATAATTAGCTATAGTTTAATTATTTAGGGAATAATTAACTATAGTTTAATTATTTAGGGAATAATTAGCTATAGTTTAATTATTTAGGGAATAATTAACTATAGTTTAATTATTCAGGGAATAATTAGCTATAATTTAATTATTTAGAAAATAATTAGCTATAGTTTAATTATTTAGGGAATAATTAGCTATAGTTTAATTATTTAGGGAATAATTAGCTATAGTTTAATTATTTAGGGAATAATTAGCTATAGTTTAATTATTTAGGGAATAATTAGCTATAGTTTAATTATTCAGGGAATAATTAGCTATAATTTAATTATTTAGAAAATAATTAGCTATAGTTTAATTATTTAGGGAATAATTAGCTATAGTTTAATTATTTAGGGAATAATTAGCTATAGTTTAATTATTTAGGGAATAATTAGCTATAGTTTAATTATTTAGGGAATAATTAGCTATAGTTTAATTATTTAGGGAATAATTAGCTATAGTTTAATTATTTAGGGAATAATTAGCTATAGTTTAATTATTTAGGGAATAATTAGCTATAGTTTAATTATTTAGGGAATAATTAGCTATAGTTTAATTATTTAGGGAATAATTAGCTATAGTTTAATTATTTAGGAAATAATTAGCTATAATTTAATTATTTAGGGAATAATTAGCTATAGTTTAATTATTTAGGGAATAATTAGCTATAGTTTAATTATTTAGGGAATAATTAGCTATAGTTTAATTATTTAGGAAATAATTAGCTATAATTTAATTATTTAGGGAATAATTAGCTATAGTTTAATTATTTAGGGAATAATTAACTATAGTTTAATTATTTAGGAAATAATTAGCTATAGTTTAATTATTTAGGGAATAATTAGCTATAGTTTAATTATTTAGGAAATAATTAGCTATAGTTTAATTATTTAGGAAATAATTATCTATAGTTTAATTATTTAGAGAATAATTGGCTATAGTTTAATTATTTAAGGAATAATTAGCTATAGTTTAATTATTTAGGAAATAATTAGCTATAGTTTAATTATTTAGGAAATAATTAGCTATAGTTTAATTATTTAGAGAATAATTGGCTATAGTTTAATTATTTAAGGAATAATTAGCTATAGTTTAATTATTTAGGAAATAATTAGCTATAGTTTAATTATTTAGGAAATAATTAGCTATAGTTTAATTATTTAGAGAATAATTAGCTATAGTTTAATTATTTAGGAAATAATTAGCTATAGTTTAATTATTTAGAGAATAATTAGCTATAGTTTAATTATTTAGGAAATAATTAGCTATAGTTTAATTATTTAGGAAATAATTAGCTATAATTTAATTATTTAGGAAATAATTAGCTATAGCTTAATTATTTAGAAAATAATTAACTATAGTTTAATTACTTAGGGGATAATTGGTTATAGTTTAATTATTTAGGGAATAACTAGTTACTAAATTATTAAACTATAATTCAAATTTAATTTTTGTTTAATTTTTAATTAATTCATTATAAATTTATATAAAATTTATTTTGAATTTATTTTAAATAAATGATAATCTTAGGTAATAAAATTATTTAATTTATAAACGTTAATAATAGAAATTGAATTTAATATTAGAAAAATTTAGTGCCAGCATTAGCGGTTACACTATCTAATAAAATTAAAATCTTATTAAAAATAATTATTTTTTATATTTATATACCCCCAATTTAAATTTTTTTGTGAAAAATAAATTTAAATTAATCTATTTAAATAAAATAATTATAAAATTTTAAATAAAACTAAGATTAGATACCCTACTATAAAAATCAAATTAATTTATTAGTTATTAAATGTAAAATCATTAAAATTAAAAGATTTGGCGGTAATTCAATTTTAATAAAGGAATATGTAATATAAATGATAATCCACGATAAAATCAACTTAAATAACCTTTATGTATTGTTGTTTTTAAAATATTTTTTAATAAATATTTAAAATTTAATTATTTAAATCAATTCAAATCAAAATGTAGGATATTTAAGAAAATTATGTATTATAATTTATTAATAAAAAAATTTTAATATTAATTTATTTTAATATTTATTAGTAAAATAAAAAAATTATTTTATTTGAATAAAATTTTGAATTATGTACAAATTGCCCGTCACTCTCTACCATGAGATAAGTCGTAACAAAGTAAAAGTACTGGAAAGTGTTTTTAGGTTAAAAATTTAGTTTATATAAAATTTTTCAGTTACATTGAAAAGAATTTTTAATTAAAAATTTTTAATTTATCTATTTTAAATATATTTAATTACTATTTATTATATATATATCTCAAAATAAATAGTAATTAAATGTCCTTAAAAGACAAATTTAATTATTTAATAAATAATTAAATTTATTTATTTAAAAGACATTTAACTACTATTTTTTAAATTAAAATATTAAATTAAAATTTTAACTTAAAAAGTTTATTTAAATTTGCAATTTAATATTTTATATAAATTATAAAATTTATATTTAATAGATATATCTATTCCTTTAAAAATCAAAATTTTACATGCTTTAACATTAAAATATATAAATTAATTAAATATTTATTTTCAAATAATAAAATTAAAATATATTTATCTTCTTATTTAAAAAATTAATTGAATTTAACATTTTATTTATAAGAATAATACCTTTATTTTTTAATAACTTAATTATAATTTGATTATTTATAGAAATAAGTATAATAATATATTTTTTCCTATTAATAATTAATAATAAAAAATCTATAATTTATTTTATTATTCAAGTATTTTCAAGATCAATTATTTTAATTTTTATAATAAATAATAATTTAAGAGAATTATTTAATTGAATCCTTACCATTAGATTTATATTAAAAATTGGAATCTATCCAATAAGTTGATGAATCCCAAATTTAATTAAATCTATATCATTTAATGAAATTTTTTACTTAAATACTTTAACCAAAATCCCTCCAATAATTTTATTTAACATCTATATAAATTTAAACTATTTATTAGTTATAATCTTATTTTTTAATTTAATATTTTCTACTTTCATAAATTTTAAACAAAATAATTTTAAAAAAATTATAGGATACTCCTCAATTTTTCATTCCAGATTAATATTATTAATACTGATAATTAATTCAAAATTATGATTAATATACTTTATTATTTATACCATCACTACTTTTAATTTAATAAAATTTTTAAGGATAAAAATTACCCATAAATTTTACATCTCAAAAAATTTTAATTATAGGGTTACATATTTAATTTTTATTTTAATATATGCAAATTTACCAATATTCTCTTTTTTTTCAATAAAGTGAATTTTGATTAGTTCACTTTTAAAAAATACTCAATATATATTTATTTCTGTTTTAATTTTAATTTTAAGATTCTTAATAATATATCCATATTTCCGAATAATATACTCAAATTTATTTATAAAATCTAAAACTTTAAAAATAAAAAAAATAGATTTACACTTACCCATATATACTTTTTTTTCAATTTTTTTATGACTAACTTTTATATTTATAACATAAAGTATTATGGCTGAAAAAGTAATAAATTGTAAATTTATATATGAATTAAAATTCTAATACTAAGAATTTAAGTTAATTAAACTCTTAACCTTCAAAGTTAAATATATATATATAATTATATAAATCTTAATAAAAAAATGATTTTATTCAACTAATCATAAAGACATTGGAATTCTCTATTTTTTAATAAGAATTTGGTCTGGAATGTTAGGCTCCTCCTTAAGATTTATTATCCGTATTGAATTAGGAACTCCTGGATCCCTAATTGGGAATGATCAAATTTATAACTCTATTGTTACAGCTCACGCTTTTATTATAATTTTTTTTATAGTTATGCCATTTATAATTGGGGGATTTGGTAATTGATTAATCCCTTTAATAATTGGAGCCCCTGATATAGCCTTTCCTCGTATAAATAATATAAGATTTTGATTAATTCCCCCTTCATTAATTATACTAATTTTAAGAAATATTTTAAATAATGGAGTAGGAACAGGATGAACTGTTTACCCCCCTTTATCTTTAAATATTAGTCATAATGGATCTTCTGTTGATATAGCAATTTTTTCCCTTCATATTGCCGGAATTTCATCAATCATAGGGTCAATTAATTTTATTGTAACTATTATAAATATAAAAAATAATTATTTAAAAATAGATCAATTATCATTATTTATCTGATCTATTCTACTTACAACAATCCTCCTTCTTTTATCTCTCCCTGTACTAGCAGGAGCTATCACTATACTTTTAACAGACCGAAATTTTAACACTACATTTTTTGATCCTTCTGGAGGAGGTGACCCTATTTTATATCAACATTTATTTTGATTTTTTGGACACCCTGAAGTTTATATCTTAATTCTACCAGGATTTGGATTAATTTCTCATATAATTATAAATGAATCAGGTAAAAAAGAAACATTTGGAACACTAGGAATAATTTATGCAATATCTGGAATTGGATTTTTAGGATTTGTAGTGTGAGCTCATCACATATTTACTGTAGGAATAGATGTTGATACCCGAGCTTATTTTACCTCTGCAACTATAATTATTGCAATCCCTACAGGAATTAAAATTTTTAGATG
This sequence comes from Pemphredon lugubris, assembly GCA_933228935.1. Taxonomy (NCBI): domain Eukaryota; kingdom Metazoa; phylum Arthropoda; class Insecta; order Hymenoptera; family Crabronidae; genus Pemphredon; species Pemphredon lugubris. The sequence continues at coordinate 5,894 of CAKOGF010000158.1, forward strand.
AATTGCAACTTTACATGGTGTTAAATTAATTTACTCCCCCACATTATTATGATCAATTGGATTTATTTTTTTATTCACAATTGGGGGATTAACAGGAATTATTTTATCAAATTCTTCTATTGATATTATTCTACATGACACTTATTATGTAGTAGCTCATTTTCATTATGTCTTATCTATAGGAGCAGTATTTGCTATTATCGGAAGATTTATCCATTGATTTCCCTTATTTACAGGATTAACTTTAAATAAAATATGATTAAAATCCCAATTTATAATAATATTTATAGGGGTAAATTTAACATTCTTCCCTCAACATTTCTTAGGACTAGGAGGTATACCTCGTCGATATTCAGATTACCCTGACGCTTATTTAATTTGAAACATAATTTCTTCAATAGGATCAATAATTTCAATCAATAGAATAATCTTTTTAATATTTATCATTTTAGAAGCATTAATTAGACAACGAAAAATATTATTCAAATTTTATTTAAATAATTCTATTGAATGATTACAAATAACCCCTCCATTAAATCATAGATTTAATGAAATTCCATTAATTACTAAATTTTAATATGGCAGATTAGTGCAATGAAGTTAAATTTCATTTATAAAGAATTTCTTTTATTAAAATTGTTTAATTGAATAATATTAACAATTCAAGATTCTTCTTCACCTATTTTTGATTTCCTCCTAATATTTTATGACACCGCTATAATTATAATTATTTTAATTATTTCTTTAACTATATATATAATAACCCAAATATTTTTAAATAAATATATTAACCGATTTTTATTAAATGGTCACTTAATTGAAATTATTTGAACTTTAATCCCTATATTTATTTTAATATTTTTAGCTATCCCTTCATTAAAAATTTTATATTCAATAGACGAATTATGAAATCCAGTTTACTTAACAATTAAAATTATCGGGAATCAATGATATTGAAGATATGAATATTCAGAATTTAATCTAAAATTCGACTCCTATATAATTACCTGAAATGAAAAATTTAATTTCCGACTATTAGATGTTGATAATCGATTAATTTTACCAATCTTAATACCAATTCGTTTATTAATCACATCAAATGATGTCATTCATTCTTGAGCCATTCCATCCTTAGGATTAAAATTAGATGCTGTACCTGGTCGAATTAACCAAATTATATATATTTCTACTCGAATTGGAATATTTTTTGGACAATGTTCAGAAATCTGTGGTGCTAACCATAGATTTATACCTATTATAATTGAAAGAACTAATTTAAAAATTTTTTATAATTGATTAAATAAATCATTAGATGACTGAATTGTAAGTATTGGTCTCTTAAACCATATTATAATATATTAACAAATATTTCTAATGAAAAAAATTAAGTTAACTAAACTATTAAAATGTCATTTTAAAATTATTATAAAATAATATTTTTTAATTCCTCAAATAAGCCCCTTAATATGAATAATTTTATATAATATATTTTTATTCATTATAATTTTTTCCTTATCATTACTTTACTTTAATTTAAATTTTAAATTAAAATTTTTAAATAAAAAAATTATAAATTATAAATGAAATTGATTATGATAAGAAATTTATTTTCAATTTTTGACCCTAGAACCTTTTATTTTCTACATTTAAATTGATTGAGAACATTAATCTTTTTTATATTAATCCCAATAAACTTTTGAATTTTACCCTCAAATACAAATCTAATAATAAATATTTTTACAAATTATATATATAATGAAAGAAAAAATTTATTTAAAATATGATCCATTCAAAATTTATTAATATTTATTTCTTTAATAATATTTATCTTAATTAATAATTTTATAGGATTATTCCCCTATATTTTTACATTAACTAGACATCTAATTTTCCCTCTATCAATATCATTAACAATATGAATTGGAATTATATTAATAAATTTTATTAATTACCCTACATATACATTTGCTCATTTTATCCCCCTAGGAACTCCTAATATCTTAATACCCTTTATAGTTATAATTGAATTAACTAGTAACATTATCCGTCCTTTCACTTTAGCAATTCGTTTAACTGCTAATATAATTGCAGGACATTTATTATTAACATTATTGGGATCTACAGGAGAATCATTAATATTCCTATTAATTTTTATAATCTTAATTCAATCAATATTAATAATATTAGAATTAATAGTTTCAATAATTCAATCATATGTCTTTACAATTTTAAGAATTTTATATTCAAATGAAATTTAATGACAAATTATAATCACCCTTTTCATTTAGTTACTCTAAGACCATGACCATTATTAATGTCCTTCTCTTTATTAAATTTAATAATTAATTTATGTCAGTGATTATTTTATAACAACCCCTTATTTTTTATAATATCTATATTATCAACAATAACAATTTTATACCAATGATGACGAGATGTAATCCGAGAAAGAACATTTCAAGGATATCATACAAAATATGTTTATATTAGAATACGATTAGGAATAATTATATTCATTATTTCTGAACTAATATTTTTCCTAGCTTTCTTTTGAAGATTCTTTCATTCTTCATTATCCCCCTCTATTGATATTGGAAGAACCTGACCCCCAAAAGGAATTGAAGTATTTAACCCTTATGATATCCCATTAATAAATACTATTATCTTAATCTCCTCAGGAGTTACAATTACATGATCTCACCATTCAATCTTAAAAAATAAATTAAATGAAAGAATTAAAAGACTATATTTAACAATTATATTAGGAATTTTATTCTCATTTTTACAATTATTAGAATATATTGAAGCCCCATTCTGCATTAATGATAGAATTTATGGATCCACATTTTTTTTAATAACGGGATTCCATGGAATTCATGTAATTATCGGAACATCATTTATTTTAATTTGTCTTATTCGCTTAATTAATTTACACTTTTCAAAAAATCATCATTTTAGATTTGAGGCAGCATCTTGATATTGACATTTTGTAGATATCGTATGACTATTCTTATATATCTCAATTTATTGATGAACTTTCTATATATATAGTATAAAAAATACATTTAATTTCCAATTAAAAAATTAATATAATTTATATATATATCTATACATAATGAATAATATATTTATTATATTTATTTTTTTAATTTCACTAATTATTATCCTAATTTTAATTAATTTATTAGTTAACAAAAAAATATTAAACAACCGAGAAAAAAAAACCCCATTTGAATGTGGATTTAATCCTATAACAAATGCCCGACTCCCTATATCAATCCAATTTTTTATTATTAGATTAATTTTTTTAATCTTTGATGTAGAAATTGCTTTACTATTCCCCTTAATCTTCTTAATAAACTACTTATATAAATTCATAATTTTTTCTTTTTGATTATTAATTATAATTTTATTCATTAGATTATATATTGAATGAATAGAAAAATCATTAAATTGAATTAATTTGGAATTTAGTTAATACATAATATAACAATTAATTTGCAATTAATTATAAATTTAGATTAATTCTAATTATATATATATATATATATAAAGTAAATATTACATTTAATTTCGACTTAAACTTTGATTAAAAAATCTATATATATATATTAAAATTTAATTGAAACCAAAAAGAGGTATTTTATTGTTAATAATTAAATTGAAATTTTTTCCAATTGAAATATTTATAAATTAAATTTCTAATTTAATATAAATGTCCATCATTAATATTTCTATTTATATAGTTTATTTAAAACATTATATTTTCAATATAAAAATAATTTATAATTTATAAATACTTAAAAAATTAAAATTTTCCTTAATATTTTCAATATTATGCTCTAAATAAGCTAAATAAGTAATATAATATAAATAAAATTAAAATTATTAAAATAAAATATTTTATTATTATCAAAATATTTTTATTAAAAACATAATTATTAATTATATTAATAAAAATATTCTTAACTAAAAATCCACTTAAATTTTCTAATCAACCTTTATCAATAAATCCATATATAACTAACCCTTTTTGTAAAGGTCAATTAATAATTCACTTAAATAATTTTGATAAATAAAATATTTGTAAATAATTTATCTTTACATTAATTAAATTATTTAAAATTTTATTTAATAATAAACCCAATATTACTAAAATAAAAATTATAAATTTTAATAATTTATTTAAAATAATAATATTATTATAAAAAAATATTCAAGATAAAATAGAACCCCCTAAAATAGACAATAATAACAATAAATAAATAGATAAATTTATTAAATTAATTTCTTCAACACAAGAATAAACAAAACACCTAATCTCTAACGTTATAAAATATATTAATAATCGAATTGTATAAGATACAGTAAAAATAGTCGCAATTATTAATAAAAATAAACAAAATTTATTTAAATATGTAAAAAAAATAAATTCTATAATTAAATCCTTAGAATAAAATCCTGATAAAAAAGGAAATCCACATAAACATATATTAGCAATAAAAAAAGTAATACTCAAAAAAGGTATAAATTTAAATATTCCCCCATAAACTCGAATATCTTGACAATTACTTATATTATGAATAATTACCCCAGCACATATAAATAATAATGATTTAAATAAAGCATGTGTTAATAAATGAAAAAAAGATAAATTAATATTTCCTAAACATAAAATTGATATTATTAAACCCAATTGTCTTAAAGTAGATAAAGCAATAATTTTTTTTAAATCAAATTCAAAATTAGCTATTAATCCAGCTATAAATATAGTAATTCTCGAAATTAATAATAAAAAATTATTTACGCCCCATATAAATAAAATATTATGAAATCGAATTATTAAATAAATTCCAGCCGTTACCAAAGTAGAAGAATGTACTAAAGCAGAAATAGGTGTAGGAGCTGCTATAGCTATTGGTAACCAAGAAGAAAAAGGAACTTGAGCACTTTTAGTTATACTCGCTAAAACCAATATTAAAATAATTAATATACTCCCAGAATAAAAAAATAAATTTATTCTACCAAATTTAAATATTAATCTAAATGAAATTAAAATACCAATATCCCCAATTCGATTACATAAAATAGTTACTATCCCAGAATTAAAAGACTGATACCTCTGATAAAAAATTACTAAACAATAAGAAATTAATCCCAATCCATCTCATCCCAATAAAATTCTAAATAACCTTGGACTCAAAATCATTAAAAATATAGATACCACAAAACCTATAACTAAATATATAAATCGATTAATTAAAAAATGATCCTTTATATATTCTACTCTATATAATATTACTATTCTAGAAATTAAAGAAACAACTCTAATAAATAATATGGAAATATAATCAATATAAATCAAAAAATTCAATTCAACTGTATTTAATATAAATAAATTTCATTCAAACATAAAATTTAAATTATATAAAAATAATAATATTCTAATAAAAAAATTTAATACCCCATTCAAAAATAAAAAAAATCTATAAACAATTATTATAATTTAAAATAATATTATATTTTTAGTATCACAAACTAATGTTTTAATTAAACTATTTAAATATGTATATATATATATTAATATATTTAAAAATAAAATATTTAAAGGAATTCAATGTATTAAAATAATATAATAATTTAATAATAAATTTCCTTTAAAATTAAATTTCAACCCTTCACCATGAAAAATAAAACTAAATAAATATAAAGAATATAAAAAAGTAAAAAAACATGCTATAATTAAAATAAAAAATAAATCTTTTAAATAATATATTAAACCTGTTATTAATATTAATTCTCTAATTAAATTTATTGATAAAGGAGCAGATATATTTGAAGAACATAAAAAAAATCATATTAACCCTATACTTGGTATTAAAATTAATATACCCTTATTAATTATTATTAAACGTCTATTTCTCTTAGTATAAATAATATTAACCATAAAAAATAATCCAGAAGAACATAATCCATGTGAAATCATTATAATATAACCCCCTACAACTCCAATTTTACTTAAAGTAAATATACCCCCAATTAATATAGATATATGTACAACTGAAGAATAAGCAACAATAATTTTTATATCAATCTGACGTAAACAAATCATTCTAATTGAAATCATCCCTATTATTCTTATAGAAATAAATAAAAAATTTATATTTAAAGAATTTTTACAAAATAATTCCAAAGATCGTAACAATCCGTACCCTCCTAACTTTAATAATAAAGCAGCTAAAATTATAGATCCAAAATAAGGGGCTTCAACATGCGCCTTTAATAATCAAGAATGTAATAAAAATATGGGAAGTTTAACTAAAAACCTTAAATTAAAAATAATATATAATACTTTATTTAACTCTAAATCTAAAAATTTTAATAAATATATAAAAGTTCTATGACATTCATTAAATAAATTAAATAAAACTATTAATAAAGGTAAAGAAAAAATCAATGTATAAAATAATAAATAAAAACTAGCAGTTACCCGTCCAACCCCTGATCCTCAAAAAATAATTAAATAAAATGTAGGAATTAAAGAAATTTCAAAATACAAATAAAATATAAATATTCCAAAAGATATAAATCTTAAAACTAAAATTAATGTTATACCCATAATTAAATTAATACAATAATTAAATTTTAATATTTTTAAATTAATTCTATTAAAAATTAATATTATAATTCAAAAAGTTAATAAAATTAAATTATAATTATAAAATTCTAAACCCAAATAATAAAATAAAGATCATCATTCCACTCTTAAAAAACATTTAAATAATATAAAAATAATAATTAAAGAAAAAATAAACTGAATTATTATTTTTTTTATAAATTTAGTCAAAAAATTTATTATAATTAAAAATATTAAAAATAATAATATTATTAATATCATACTAAACTTAAATTATTAATATTTTGATTACCAAAAAAATTAATTATTTTTACAACTATAGATAAACCAATAACCCCTTCACATACCCCAATAATAATAAAATAAATTAAAAATCAATCTATTATATAATCAATTATAAATAAATAAATCAATATATATATATTAATAACAATAAATTCTAATGAAATTAAAGTTATTAAAATATAATTTTTAAATTTCATAAATATAATTAATCTCATTAATATTATCAACAAAAAAAAAGATTTAAACATTTTTAATAACATAAAGCTTTATAGTTTATTTAAAACATTAATTTTGTAAATTAAAAAAAATTATTAATTTTAAGCTAAAATAATATCAAAAAAAATAATTATAATATCTTTAATCTCCAAAATTAATGTTTTTAATAAACTATTTTTTGATAATGTTTAATTCAATAAATGAACTAATACAAATTATACCTTTCATACTTATTTTAATTGTAATATTAAACTGTTTAATAAATAATATTAATAATCCATTAAATTTAATAATTCATTTAATTACATACACAATATTAATTAGAATAATTTTAAATAATTTTATTTCTATATATTCATTTATTTTATTTCTAATCATAATTGGAGGAATAATAATTATATTTTTATATTTTTCAAGATTAATTAATAATGAAAAATCTAAAATTTCATTAAATAATTTTATTTACATATTAATATTAACAATAATAATATTAATTTTATTTAAAAAAATTAGATTAATTTTTAAATATAAGATATCAAGAACAATATCTATTTATCAATTTCCATTAATTTTTATTACTATTTATTTAATATTATTTTTATTAATATGTATAATTAGAATTGTCAAAATCTGTAAATATAATAAACTATCCCTACGAAAATACATCTAATGTTTAAATCATTTATAAATAATAATAGATTAATAAAAATTATTAACAATTCATTAATTATTTACCCTACCCCTCAAAATATCTCAATTTGATGAAACTTTGGATCTATATTAGGGTTATGTTTAATTATCCAGATTTTATCAGGATTATTTCTATCTATACATTATTGTCCAAGAATTAATGAAGCTTTTAATAGAGTTATTGACATTAACCAAAATGTTAAATTTGGATGAATTATTCGTAATATTCATATAAATGGAGCATCTATATATTTTATTTGTTTATATTTACATGTAGCACGTAATATTTATTATTTCTCATTTAAACACTTTATTACATGAAATATTGGAGTTTTAATTATTTTATTATCAATAGCCACAGCATTTATAGGATATGTTCTACCCTGAGGCCAAATATCTTTTTGAGGAGCAACAGTAATTACTAATTTACTATCAACAATCCCTTATTTAGGATTAGATATCACATACTGAATTTGAGGAGGATTCTCAATTGAAAATCCTACTCTAAATCGATTCTATACTTTTCACTTTATCCTCCCCTTTATCATCTTAGTAATAGTAATTCTTCATCTAATATTTCTACATAATAAAGGTTCAACAAACCCAACAGGATTAAATAGAGATTTTATAAAAATCCCATTCAACTTATACTTTACACTAAAAGATTTAATCGGATTTAAATTAATTATTTTTATTATAATAATTATTATTTTACAATATCCCAATAATTTAAGAGATCCCGATAATTTTACACCCGCTAATTCAATAATTACCCCTGTTCATATCCAACCAGAATGATACTTCTTATTTGCTTACGCAATTTTACGATCAATCCCAAGAAAATTAGGAGGAGTTATTGCATTATTTATATCTATCGTAATCTTAATATTTATACCCCTCTATAAGTCATTTATATTAACAAATAAATTTTACCCCATAAACCAAATTAATTTTTGATTATTTTTATCCTCAGCATTTATTTTAACATGAACAGGAATAAAATTAATTGAATATCCTTTTACCCAAATTAGTCAAATTTACTCACTAATTTATTTTATATATTTTATATTAAACCCAATTCTTATAAAATACTGAGATTTAACCCTATTTAAAATAAAATAATAAGTTAATGAGTTTGAACAAACATTTATTTTGAAAATAAAAAATAGAAAGATTTTCTATTAACTTTTAATTAAATAAAATTTATTTCCATATAATTATTTAATTATATAAAATATATTTAAAATAAATAAATAACAATAAAATATATTCAAAATAAATAAATATAAATATTTAAAATTAATAAAATATATTTAAAATAAATTAATAACAATAAAATATATTCAAAATAAATAAATATAAATATTTAAAATTAATAAAATATATTTAAAATAAATTAATAACAATAAAATATATTCAAAATAAATAAATAAATATAAATATATTTAAAATTAAAATATATTTAAAATAAAATTAATAACAATAAAATATATTCAAAATAAATAAATATAAATATATTTAAAATAAATAAATAATAATAAAATACATTCAAAATAGATAAATATAAATATATTTAAAATAAATAAATAACAATAAAATATATTCAAAATAAATAAATATTTAATGTAAAATATAAAAATATCTAAAAAATTAAATAATCATTATTAATAATAATTTTTAAATTAAAAACAAAAATTAAATACATCATAGTTAAAGGTAAAATTTTTTTTCAACATAAATATATTAATTCATCATAACGAATTCGTGGTAAAATCCCCCGAACCCAAATAACTAAAAATAAAAATATATTAATTAAAAGAAAAAATCCTCAAGAATAAATTAATACCCCTAAAAAAAGAATAATTAAAATTATTATAGAAAAAATAATTATTATATACTCTGCCAAAAAATATAAAACAAATAATCTACTAAAATATTCAACATTAAATCCAGAAACTAATTCAGACTCCCCCTCAATTAAATCAAATGGAGTTCGATTTAACTCCGCTAAAACACTAATAAAAAATATTAACATTAAAGGAAACAAAATAATTATAAATCAAATGAACTTTTGATAAATAAAAAATTTAATAACTAAAAAATTCTCAACTAAAAAAATTAAATTTAAAATAATTAAAATTATTCTTACTTCATAAGAAATAGACTGAGCGATTGTTCGTAAAGCACCTAATATTGAATAATTAGAATTTGAAGATCATCCCCCTAATATTAAAGAATAAGGACCCAATCTAAATAAACAAAATATAAATAAAATTCTAAAATGATAATTAAATAAATTAAAAAAAAAAGGATATAACAACCAAAAAAATATTCTTAAAAAAATTCTTAATATAGGTCTAAAATAATAATAGAAATAATTAGATTTCAAAATAAAAACTTCCTTAGTTATTAACTTAATTGCATCACTAAAAGGCTGTAATAACCCTATAATACCTAATTTATTTGGT
>CAKOGF010000159.1:0-16039 GCA_933228935.1 Pemphredon lugubris
GTTGATAGTAGAGTACATGGTCACCTATTTGGAACTCAGGAAGGGGGGCCCTATTGGCATTATCAGGAGTGAGTTCTAACATCTTGGTCTTGTAGGCAGTAGTGTAGGCGGTGGCTTGGATATCAATGATTCAATTAACTAAGGATTTGATGTGCAACTCAGGATTCTCAGAGGAGTCAGCTTTAATCAACGGAGTCCCTAACAGGGAGGGGGTAGTGGCCTCTCGGCCGTACAACATTGCAAAGGGTGAGAATCCCGTGACGCGGTGTCTGCTGAGGCAATAGGCAAAGAGAGCTGCTGGCAAATACAGATCCCAGTTAGCGGCATCAGAGTAGGCCAGTTTTCTCATAATAGATACCAGGGAGGAATTGGCTCTTTCAATCATCCTATTAGTTGAGGGGTTATAAGGAGCAGAGAAGGACTGATGAGACCCTTGTGCTTCTACTACTGATGTGACTAGCCGAGCATTGAAATTGGAACCATTATCAGAAAGCAGGACTTGAGGGCATCCGTGTCGATAAAAGATATTTTGGAGGAGGAAAGCAGCTGTTGTCTTTGCAGTTATGTCCTTAGTTGGCCTGGCCTCAACCCATTTACTGAAGTGGTCCACAGCCAACAGGATAAACCTGCAGCCAGAGCGAGATCAAGGTAGAGGGCCAACTGCATCTATACTGATGGTATGGAAGGCATGCTGTGGGGGGACTAGTTTGAATTCATGAGCAGTGGCGCGGGGACGTTGGAGCTGACAATCATGACAACTTGCAAGTACATTGGGAATTAGTAAGTGTAGGTTTTCCCAATAGTAGTGCTTCTGTAGCCAGTCATAAGTTTTAGACATACCACCATGGCCAGTATCTTTGTGAGCTTGAAGGACCAGGGAGAGGCAAAGACTAGGGTGGATATATGGTAAGTATTGGTGGTTGACTTTCTTGAATAATTGGTGGTCGCGGATCAAGATGTCCTGAGATAGCTTCTGTAAGGCTAAACGTACTTCCTCTGTTTCACCATCCTAAGCAGAAGGATAGCTGATTAGTTCATATAGAAGATCAGCTTCTGCGGGGTGGAGAGCTAAGATGGGCATACAAGATAGTCCATCCTCATTTTGGTGCTGGATTCCAGACCGATGGATCACCGTGAAGTTGTAACCTTGCAAGCGGAGGGCCCATCTGGCCAGATGCCCTTCTGGTTCCTTCAACTGTTTTAGCCATTTGAGGGACGCATGATCAGTAACTACTGTGAAGTGGGTGCCATATATGTAATGTCTGAATTGCTTGACAGCATACAGGACGGCTAGACACTCTTTTTCAGTAACACTGTAGTTCTTCTCATGTTTGTTCAGAACTCGGGAGGTGTATGCCACAGGGTGATCAACACCCTCATCATCTAGCTGGGCAAGGATGGCCCCAATAGCCGTGTCTCTTGCATCAGTATAGAGGATGAACTCCTTGTCATAGTCAGGGTACACCAGGATAGGGGCCTCTTTGAGTTTTTGTTTTAACCTCTCAAAGGCCTGTTGCTGGCTGGACGTCCATTCAAAAGGAACATTACGTAGGAGCTGCACTAGGGGTTCACTAAGATCAGCAAAGTCAGGAATAAACTGTCAATAGTAGCCCATCATTCCCAGGAAGACTTGAACTTCACGCAAATTAGTCGGTGGTAACATTCTATCAATAGCCTCTACTTTCTTTGGCATGGGTCTAATGCCTGTCTGAGTAACTTCGTGTCCCAGGAACTCTAAGCGCTCTTTAAAGAAGGCACACTTAGAGGGCTTGAGTTTAAGCCCGGCTTCTCAGATCTTGATGAAGACTTCTTTGAGGTGAGATAGGTGGTCAGTGAAGGTGGCACTAAAGACAGTTATGTCATCTAAATAGACCAGGACACATGAAAGTTTGAGGTCGCGGAGGATGGAATCCATGGCCCTCTGAAAAGTGGCGGGAGCGTTACAGAGTCCTTGGGGCATGTGAGTGGGCTCAAACAATCCTTCTGAGGTGATAAGAGCAGCCTTTTGTTGGTCCTCAGGGGAGAGGTCAACCTGCCAGTATCCAGAGGCTAGGTCCATAGCAGAGAAAAACTTAGACCCGCCAAGACGCCTGAGTGCATCATCAATGCGTGGTAAGGGGTAAGAGTCCTTCTTGGTCAGGGAGTTTAGACGGCGGTAATCCATGACAATGCGGTGTCCACCATCCTTTTTCTTAAGAATCAGCAAGGGAGACGCCCATGGACTCTGAGAAGGGGCTAAAAGTCCAGCATCCAGTAGTTGTTTAAGTTCCTTGGAGACCTGAGCATCTTCCACTCTACTGCGGCAATATGGCTTAGCGCGGAAGGGGGGGGCATCACCTGTATCTATCTGATGTATGACACCCTTAGCTAGACCATAATCAGTGCTGTCCCTAGCAAAGATATCCGAGAACTGATCTAGAAGAGCCAGTACTTCCTTTTGTTGTACAGGAGAGAGCTGTGGGAAGTCCTCTGCGGTGAACAGGGATAACACGTGAGGTTCATCCTCAGGCAGGTTGAAATCATCAAATGTACCAAAGGGGTGTGGTGACAGTACATCAGCGGCATTGAGGAGGCGTCCATGACCAACTACCTGTCCTCTAGACACCGTAATGGGTTGGGGAGTTAGATTATCCAACAGCAGATGGATAGGCTCTTTATGAGAAACGTCCAGGATGCCTGGACATAGATGAGGCTCCAATCGGCCTAAAGAGGACGGGGAGTACAACTCTAAGAAGGTGCGGTCAGGCAACTCATAGGAGATTTGAGAGTCCATTATAACTTGGGAACCAGGAGGGATGGTAACAGCTGATGTGGCAAGAAGTGGTACTCCTTCAGAAGCGTCACAAGAAGGAGGGGGACACTTCATGTTGGAGGAATGGGTGCGGTATTTCAGGGTGAAGATACCAGAAGGATATTCTAACAAGCAGGTCTTCAGGCGTTTTCCAGGAAGTTTATCAGGTTCCTCAAATATAAGTGGGATTTTGTACCCAAGGATAGAGAGGAATCCTTCCTTCAGATTGATGATGCCATTGTACTTGCGTAGAAACTGGGTCCCAATTAACAGGTTGTAGCTGTTGTTCTCAAGTACCACGGCAGGGGCAGCTAAAAGGAGTTTGCCAAATCTCATAGGCAGAGCAGAATACGCACCAAGGGCTCTGGTCATGGATAGGCCAGCTGTACCATAAGTCTGGTGATAGTTGAGGTCTGGAGCCAATTTGAGCTTCTTGACAAGTTTAGACAAAACAACGTTAACAGGGGATCCTGTGTCCAAGACAGCTTTGATCTTGACCTTCTGTACAGATATTTCTATCCGAGTTGTGGTACGCCCAAATGGAGGAAGGACTGTTAAGACATCTTGTGCTTCAGCCAATTCCTTATCCCATTTCTTGATCATGCACCTTAAGCCAGGGAATTCCTTATAGACCGTTTGCAGAGGGAGAGCAATAGAGACGTTTTGAAAGACAGCATCAGCTACTTCAGCGGCTTCTTCTGACAACTCTACAAGGACAGGGGCTCTAGCGGCTTGCGTAAGGTATGGACAAGCAACTACATCCTTAGCTTCACGGGAAGGCTTGGTGGTAGTAGTTGTTTTACCAGAGCGCAACTTGTAGGGGACTGTGATGGTCTCAGGTACCGCTAAGACAGAATAGCCATAGGCTTCCTGATCTTCTGCATCATTTTCACTGGCATCAGATTCATCGGAGATATCATGGAATAGGTGTAGAATGGGAGGAGGTAGGGCTGCAGATCCTTATAACACAACAGATGGAGGGGGGGAGACTGAGGATTTGAGTCAACCAAGAGCATCTCCGCCTCTAGGTTGACGTCCCTTTTCCCGAGTGTGACCTGGGATCAGCTCCCTCAACCTTAGGGTTGGTGCACACGCGGGAATGATGCCCAACCACGCCGCAGTTGTGACATCCTTGGCACTTAGGCTGGTTTTGGGTATCCATAGTCAAGATGCGCGGGGCCCGGGAAAATGACCCAGAGGAAGAAGCAGCCCGGCTTTCTCTAACTACTGTCCCAGAGTGTGTAAGGTGCATATCCTGTAAGAGAGTCTTAATACTCTTCATGGAAGTAAGCATTGCCTTGTGAGCTTTGAAGTGGAGACAAAGGAGCTGATTGACTTTGAGGGCTTGGGCACATGCAGTATAGGCTTTGTGGGTGGTCAGTTGCCTGCTAGTGATGAGTTGTTGACCCTCCATATAGAATCTATCAGCAAACTCGGCCAACGTTTCTTTTGGCTTAAAGGCTATATGCATGAAGGCATCTTTCTTGACTTCTAGACTGGAGTCTCCTCCAAACTCGTCAGTTAACAGTTGCTTCATGTCTTCCCAGGATGCAATAGACAGAAGTTCAGGAACAACTACTTCTTGACAGGTAGGGTGGAGGCAGGTCAGGATGTGCTCCTTTTTTACTTCATCAGAGGCTCTCCTCATTGCAGTCTTGTATATAGTAAGGAATGCGGCTATGGTAGAGGTCTTAGGATCAAACACCTGTTTGAACGTGGGTTTGAAATGGGCCTCAGGAATTGGCCCAGTATTATTGTTACTATCTACCATATTGATACATGGGGAAGAGTCGGGTTCTGACTCAACAGGAGGTTGGAGGGTCCATAACTGGCGAACACTTCCTTCAAGGATGTCTAGAGCCTCACAATTACAAACACCCTCATTTGTTGCGGTTGAGATGTTTGTACTTAAAGTGTCAAGGCGTCGTCCTTGGTTGGTGACCACAGTAGATAGCTCAGCAATACAGGAGGTCAAAGCGGGGCCAACAGATAGACATGGAGAGAACCGGTCATTTACTGAGTCAATCAACTCATTCAGCTCTTGGAAGTCTTTGTCTAGGTTGGAGTGAGCGTCTTTGAGGTTATCCACTTTGTTAGCCATGGCAACCAACTCATTAGCGCAATGGATACGGGATTGTTCATTAGTGCCTGGACAGCACCCGTCAGCCAAGGATGCCTCAGAGGAAGCCACAATAGGGGCCAAGGAAGCCCGCAGTTCAGCAAGCTCATGCTGCAGTTCCTCTACGCGGGCAGTTAGGGTGGCAACTTGAGGGTCAGGCTGTGGCAGCGGAGGAGGGGGTCCTTGACTACGAGTTGTCATGTGTAACTCCTTGATGGCATCCCACAATTGTTGTTCTTGGCTGTCTAACTCATCAGGAGGGGGAGTAGGAGGGGCAGCCACGGCAGCCTTGGATAATACTTCAATTTGTGCTTTTAAATCTTGAATGACGGTGTTAGAAGCTGCCCTTTCTCTGTTTATGGTGTCTTGTAGCCTGGCACCTTCTTGCCATAATGCGGCAGACAACTCCTGCATTTGCATACTTGTGTATACCTGGAACTTGTTTAGCTGGCTTACTAGTTGTTCAAAGTCAGACCGTTGTAGTTCTAAAGTCAAATCCACCTGGGCCTGCCAGGGTTGTTGCATTTCATGGGACTCTTCCAACCGCTCCCGTACATACTCAGGTATAGAGGTTCAAATATGATTGACAGCGGCAAGAAGACGAGTTTGAGAGGAAATGTTGTCTCTTTGGTTATCAGAGATAAGCAAAAATAAGGTATGGGCCCATTGTTGGTAGGCAATAAACTGATCCCAATGGTTTGTCAAAGCGGCTTGAAGGTTATTCACTTCCTGTGTACAGAGCCCAAGTGTCATCTGATGATGGACAAGAGCCGGGTGGACAAACTGGGTTATTAGCAAACAGATGGTATCATATGATGAGAGGCAAACTGGGGGGAGATGGTGACTCATGATTAACTCAAGATAGTCAGTATGTCCCACATGGAGCTGAAGGCTAGGAAGGGCCCCTTCACGGGCTAGTCTAACAGCCATAGCCATAATCTGCTCTATGTTAGGAGTATTTAGCTGATAGGCTATAAGACAAGGAGTAGAGGTCAGATCAAGTACGTACAAGGTATTAGGGGGGTCGGCTATGTCCTCCTCTAGGGGAGGGCTGGTCACTTCTGGCAAGTTGGATTCACGAGGTGATATAGGTGGAGGAGAAGGACCAGCAAAAGTAGTATTGAACGGGGTAACCGAGGGGCTTACAGCCCCTGTAGTGAGCACCATTTTTGTCGTGCACTTGCAAGGACTTGGCAAGGAGGGCACGGCGGAGAAATCCTAACGGTAGGATTGAGGCCGTACTAAGCCAAACGGTTAGCAGAGAGGAAGCAAGAAGGGGACGTTTACCTTGTTGCTGCTATTACTGAATGTGTAATAAATCAACTCCTCTAGAAGCATCTAGGGAGGGCGCGCTGAAGTACAAGAGAACACACAAGAAAAGCAAGTATGTAGAACTTGGTTTTTATTGAGAAGTAAATTGGAATATATACTGTGAATGGGCACCACAGAATACAGTGGGTTATTAGGATCACTTGCCAGATGTACAAGTGGGAAGGGGATCCTGATGGTCAGGCGTGAATCCAGAAATTGATATCACTCCTTTTATGGGAGGGGTATGATTTCGCGTACCAAAGGCGAAAGATAAGGATTTTGAATCCTTCCATAGATTTGAACCCACCTCAGGCAAAATCAACAGAGTCTGAATGTTGCCATTCACAACAATCACCCTGCTGACAGAGTTTCTTAACACTAAGAAAAAGTTTGTGTGGACACCTTCCAGAGATCAAGTTTCAAGAAACTCAAACACAGCCTGAAAATTGCCCCAGTACTCCAGTTCCCCAACTGCCACTGCCAGTACAAGCTGGAAACTGATGCCTCTGACCATGCGTGGGGGGTCCTGCAAGTAGAAACAGACAATGGTACCTTCCTCCCTGTGGTGTATGAATCTAGAAAGCTCACAGATACAGAGCAACAGTACCCCATCCATGACAAGGAACTGGCAGCCATTGTTCACTGTGTCAAAAAATGGTGTTGTTATCTCAAGGGTGCTACACATCCTCCCCGAGTCCTGATGGACCACAAGTTGCTCCAGTACTTCAACACACAGTCTCACTTGACAAGAAGACAAGCTGGTTAGGTTGAGCGATTGTCCCCCTACTAACTTTGGATCAAGTATAAGCCAGGGAAGGAGCTAGTTATGGCTGATACTCTCTCCCAGCTGTATGTTGAGTCCATTACAGGAGACAACGGGCTTGACCCTGACTGGCCCTTGCTATAACTACGTCCAGAAAAAATGTGCTATGAAGGACTCAACTCAGTTACCATCTCCAAACTCAAAGACAATGAAAGTCAGTTTGTTACAGATGCAGGAAACATCTGCCACTGGGCAGAAACAGGTGAGAAAACACCATATGTCCCCACTACACAACATGGTGACACCATCCTGCATTACCATTGTACCCTAGGCCACATACACAGGCATAACCTATTAAAGGTCATGAAATGTAAGGTATGGTGGCCCTGTATGCACCAGGATATCTTTGATCTCTTGGAAAGCAATGTGCTGTGCAAAAAGAACACCTCCAAGCCTGCTCCACCCAAATCTGTGCTCCCCATTAAAGCCATGGAACCTTTTGAACAATGGGCCCTTGACCTTGTGGGCCCCCTCCCTGAAGATAAGCTGGGTAAGAAGTATATTGTCACCGCCATTGACTACTTCACACGGTGGCCAGTGGCATGGGCCACAACAAATCACACTGCCACCACAATCACCAGGCTCATTGACAAGGAAATAGTAGCACAGTTTGGGCGTCCTAAGCGTCTCATCACTGATGGTGGAACAAAATTAACAGAGGATGTTATGAAAGCCTAAAGTGCAAGGCATGCACTGGAGAGAGTAGTGACTACCCCATACCACCCTCAGGCCAATGGACAAGTGGAACAGCTCAATGATTCCCTAATTCATGTCATTGCCAAGCTATCACAAGACAATCCCAACACTGCATGGACCAAGCACCTCCCAACCGCCCTCCTCATCCTACAAGCTCACATCAACCGTGGAACTGGGTTTAGTCCCAGCGCCCTGGCTTTTGGCACCCCTGATGGTTTGGATGGCATCCCGCAGGGCAACCTGAAGTCCACAGTGCCTGCCAAACCACCCCTCTCTGTAAAGTTCCTGGCTCCTTCCTTGGCACTTGACAGAGAATTCTACCCCAGAAGAACCAAAAAGTGTCCTAGAAAGCCCGCTTTACCTCTCTCAAAATTAGAGGATTTAGCCCATACAGTGGAAGAAAGATAATTCCTTGCATACCCATATAATTCTGCACTAACCCCACTCCATGTGTTGGCCCCCTCCTGGGACAAAACCATGTCGAAATTGGGGTCCTTAATCCTTGAGATCAAGCCCCTCCTAAAGGTCTTCTATTGCAACCAATCAGAGGAAGACACATCAAAGCGCACACTCAACTCCCCCACTTCCAAACATGACATCATGGGATCTATTAATGGATCCCTAAATTGTTTGGCTAACAACCTGGGATCCCAAAAAGTCTCCAGGTTTGTGATTTCAGGTGGAAAACTTTTGCAAGTCAACCACTGCAGCCAATGATACTCATGCCCCCTCAAATTGTCCCTTGAAGTACTGGCAAGAAGCTGGGAGCTCCTTGCTTACTCATTTTCTAAATAAAGTTTTATTTCTCCCCTTTCTCTGGTCGTCTTTGGGCTTAAAACATCCCAAGAACAACATTTGCTTCTGTTTTATACTAAAACAAAAGCAAAAACTACTCCCAACGGGGACCAAACTTGTGACCCTCCTGCTGGGTCTTCAGTTACAACCAGGTCTGCCTCCTGGTGTCCGTGTGGTCTGTATTGTGCATACCACAGTTTTATTCTTGTCCAGGTTGCACTCCTTGTGTTTCCAACCACCACAGCACCCCCTGTTCTCCTTTCTCCCTACCAAGAGCGCCCTGAAACCACCTTTCCTGAATCCAAACCTTGAGAGGAATCTGTTTCTGATATTCCCCTTGTCTCATCTCCCTTTTGGAAAATAGCATGTGGATCCATTGGTTACATAACCTTGTAGTAGTCCTGGGACCCATTTAGTTTATGCTACGCCTCCTGCCTTGCCACTATTCTACCAGGCTTCTCTCAGGTGCTGATTCTGTTCTGAATGCCTCTGCCAACTTGATTGTACATGTACCCAGCCGTCTCTTGGGACATGTCTGGGATAACACCCTAGTGCCGCCTGCTGTTTCCCCTTCTGCCTGGACTGCTGCCCCTGCCACCACTGACCATCACCCACCTGATAAAGAGGCAATTGTCAGAGGCAACATGCCCCTGTCCTTAGTTGTTCCTCCTAGACAGCCAGCTCAAGCTCCTGAACTCTCAGGAAATCTCCTCTGGCTATTGGCTAGTACCATGGTCTCAGCCATACATGGATATTTTCCATACCTCTCACGTCCAGCTTCTTTTGGGCATGTCCTCCAATCAGCAATCCCAGCACTTCTATGGGTTGCATACTGGTGGTACTCTCCCCCAGGGTGAGAAAAAGGCTCTCAGAGCCTAGTACCCCTTTCTTACACTCTCTGCCACTCTGTTGTTGACACAATGGCTTGCCAAGGCCCGCAAAGTCAAACTTGAACAATTAAAGGGGGTGGTCAAGCATTTAGAGGCTCAATATGCTGTTGGGGACCCCATCTATGCTCTCAACCCTCGCAGTGCCAAGCTAGAACCAAACTGTAAAGTTTCTGGCTCCCCCCTGGCACTAAATAGGGATTCTTTCCCTAGATGGACTAAGAAATGCCCAGGAAAGCCTGCTTTGCCCCTCTCTAAGCTTGAAGACTTGGCTCATACTGTGAAAGAGAGGTATGTATTGGCATACCCCCACAATTCTGTGGAGACCCCAGTGGGCATGTTGGCCCCCACATGGGACAAAACCTGGTTGAAACTAGAGGCTTTAATCTTGGAAATCAAGCCCTTACTGAAGCCTTTTCCTCCTGGCCAATCAAAGAGTTCCACATCAGGCCTCAAAATCCCCCATTTCTGCCCCCATGATGATGTCATTGGTTCTAATAATAGAACTTTGGGCTGTTTGGCCAACAACTTGGCTGCACCAAAAGTCTCCAGATATCTGATTTCAGATGGAAAACTTTTGCAAGTGCAAGCCATACAGCCAATGAACATCCAACCCCTTCATTCCTCCCAAACAAAAGCAAGCAAGGTGCTCTGAGCTCCTTGCTTACTCATTTTAAAAATAAAGATTTGGTAAATTCCCCACTATTTTCTTTTATTACAAGACTTCATCCAAGCCTTCCCCTTTAGTTTATCAAAACAATTATTCTACTTGGCCTTCCTTTTGAAAGCCAGTAGTTTTAATAGTATTACTATACCCAAAAAGTTAGTATTTTTGCCTATTTGGCTTATCTTTAATAGCTTCCACTATTGTGTTTTTGATAGACTATCAAAAAGTGCTTCCCCCAAGAGTCAAACCCAGGACCCTCCCACAAGGACAACCCAGCATTACTGTTGCACCAGCGTCTGTTGTCCTCCTGCCATTGGTTTTATTACAAGGCGTCGACAACTTTGTGGCTGCTCCCCTTGTGTCTACCACCTCTTTAGCACCCCCAACTCACTTGAAGCCAAGGAAAACGCCCCAGGAACCACACCCTCTAGACCCAAATTTTGCAAGGAATTCACCTGTTCTAGTCCCCAATTCACTAGTGAAGCTCCTAATCCAAAAATAATGTGGCTGAATCTTTTACACTACATGCTTATGGTCTTGGGCCCACTTTGGTTCCTCCTAACTATTATACCTGAGAAATGCTCTAATAAGTTCCTTTTGGATGCTGACTGGGTTTTAAACACTTCACTGGGTATTTAAAATAGAATCCCTGGCCATCTCTTGGGCCTAACGTTACCCAGTGCTTATAACTCTCCACTGGCTGCCCACCAGATTGAGGACCTGGCTATTACCACTCCAGACCCCTTTTTCTCTTCTGCCATGTCCCACAAGGTGAAGACTTCCCCTGGTCCCTGACCACTCCTGGAGCTCCATGTAGTTATTGTCTGCACCTTGGTATCTGCCACCCATGGTTACTTCCCTCATCTCTCTGGCCCAGCCTCTTTTGGACGGCCCCTTAGAGAAACTATACCTGTGCTCCTCTGGATAGTATCTTGGTGGTACTCTCCACCAAGATGGGAACCAGGCTCTTTGAGCCTAGTGCCCCTTTCATACACAAACCACTTGGGCCCCTTTGAAGTGACTGCTGTATATGACAACCACACCTACCAGATCAAAGATGCCCAGGGCAACACCAAGACACTACACCACAACTGATTGCGCTCCTGCTGCGCCATCCCCACCCAGAAACAATTCACGCAGAGCTTTTCTGAGACCCCACAGGTCCCCATTCTGATCAAGGACAACAAACAGGGGGCAAGGGGGAGTGTTGCAACCAAAACTGGAACTTCAGTTGGCACTGTATCTCACAACACACAGGGGGCATCCTTCAAATTGCCCCAACCCAAGTCCATAGCGCCTATTGAAGACAATAGTGGGACACAGGCCAATACTTCTTAATTAGGCTTGAAACCCATTTGCAGTTGATAACCCATTGACAAGTTATTCCAGCAGATCAAACTCTATCTGGATCATGCCACCCTCTTCCTATTATGTGGCCTTCCCACATATTATATTAACTGTTATACACAAATAAAGAATATAACCTCTTCTTATTCTCTGTTCCCTTTCTTGGACTTCTGTCTTCCCCAACACCTTACTGGAATATAACTAGTTTAGTTGCAACACCCTCTTGCCAGGATTAACATCTGGAGCTTCCAACTCCCACTATCTAGCCTGAATGTCCCCAGACTGCCAGTATTAGCCCCCAGAGATAGGTATTTATGCCTTTCATGATGTGAATTTTTATTCATTTCTTATTTATTTTCTATTGTGTTGCACCTATTATAGGGGTAAGAGGATGCCAGCATTAGGGTAGAAAAATTAATGATGGAAATGAATTGGCCAAAGAATATTAGAAATCAATGTTGTAAAGTAGCAAAAAAAGCTAGAAAACCTGGACAATTTGACTTAGATATTAGAAAAGAAATGGGTACAGGCAGTCTCAGCTGTACTCTTTTATGAAGGCTTGGCTCTACTTAAATTATGCCCACAAATCTTTAATCAGTTAGCCTTCCAGTATACTCTGCCAAATAACATTAGTGCTTGACCTGTGGTTGCCAAAAATTTGAAAAGTAAGACATCATAATTGACAAAAATTCAATGGCAGCTGAAGCTGGTAAAAATATTTTACCCAGCCTATCAGAACTAACCGTGAACTGTCCTCCTCCTTTATTACTTCCCAATCTGACTCTCTATAAACTTGTTTCTAGATAGCTAAATCTGAATAAACTAATGCTAAAAAACACAATACTGCTATTTCAGAGTACTTGGGCTTCTTGGCCCCGGCCCTCAGTAAACTTTTCTCCACTGTGATACTCTCTGCTTTTTACAAGGCCACTATCTCTTGGCCAGCAATTTACCCCACTTACTTTTCTTCTCATTCTGATAACTTCTTGTTACAAATGCTTTTTCTAATTTTCATCCTAATTAGCTTTGAAAAATTTCCCAGATTCTGTTCTAAGTTACTATCCCTCTGGCTTCAAAGTGTTTTTATGATGATATTCCTACTGAAAAATTGGGCTTCCCATCCTCATCAACTCACCTTGGCTCAACCCGCAACTTACTTATATCTTATATCATTATTCTGCAGGAGCTGGTTATGTATGAGGGTTATTTATCTTTCAAAAATAAAATAATTAAAATTTCACTTTTTATATATGAGTATTTTATTTTAACTCTTTTGGTACTATTTGTGCTTGATTTATTCTCATATGGTTTTATGGCTTATGCTTTATTATTATATAAAAATATTTGACCAGCTTTTGTTTTAAAAATTATATTATGTTAGATTTTTGAACCCTAAAATAGTTATAAAACTTGTATTTTCTTGATTTTTGCCATGGTAAAGATTTATAATTTGGTTCACTTTGTTGCAGTTTACTTTTTGTATTTTTATTTCAGAATCTAGATTCTCCAATCAGTTTATGATTTTACCAACACTTTTTATTTAAAATTTGAAACTCTGATGTTGGATTTGAAAATCCCACATTTTTTTTAAAAAAAATATAGTAAACATAGTGAAAACCATCTGTGAATTTGAAAAATTCATTTTCAATTTGTAACAGTTTATTTCATCCAGTTGAAAGTAAAAATTTGATTTGAACCAAAAAAATTTTCCATAGGATTTGAATTTTAAAATATCCAAAAAGGCCAATTAATTTATTTGATTGAATAAAAGAAAAATCATAATTTGGCTTGAAAATCATGTACGTTGGATTTAATAATACTTCATTTTTACAAGCAGGTTCTAAATCCAAATTATTAATTATAAGGTTCACGTGAGCTCTAAACCTTGAATAAAGATTTTTGAATAGTAATTCTTAATAATTTAAAATTATGTGAAAGTACTTTAAAACAAATGCAAAGTCAATTGATTTAATATATATATTAAAGATTATGTTATTTAATATTGATGGTTAGCTTCTGCACATGTATCACTTGTACATGAAACTGAGGTACTTTATTTAATTCAGAAAGACAGATTTAAATAAAGCTATAGTTGAGACTTTTTCACCTTTTTTTCTAGTGTGGTGTCATTTAGCTTAGTATATAAAAACAAATCATTGTAAAGGTTCTAATCTTAAAAACCCCTATTCAAAGGCTGTGTCAGAAAATGGGTAATTTACCTAATTAACAGATTTAAACAATAATTTCATGTGTGTAGCCCAGGTAAAATGAGCTGAGTCTCAACATAAACACATGGGCAAGCAGGCCACAGGAATAAATAAACCAATCAACTGAATCATTCCTGGCATAAGCTTTATTCATATTCCAATGCATAGAATAGCTTATTATCCACCTCCTAGTAATTATCTTGCAGCTAAAAGTGTTCTCACATATGGAATTCACACCATACTTATTCTTCATGTTAGTTTATCCTAGAAACTGTGGGCCATCAGGGGCACCACCAAGGAAATAGTATCTAGAAGAATCCACAATTAATTGGGCTGTGAGTCAACCGCCCTAAGATAAATAGACCACTAGTCTATTTGCCTAAGGAAACTCTGATTATATTGAAACAATCACCTCCATCAACCATTAGTCATCCACAGACTAGCTAGTCTTAGGTTGTGGTCCAGGTAGATAGATAGCTGATCCCAGATATACAGCCCTGTATTAGACACAGCTGCTGTGGGAGGCCCACGTCATGATAACACTTCCTTGTAAAAACCACCTCCTCTCAGACTGGAACCACTGCTAAAGGTTCCCTAATGCTACTTCAATCTCTATCTTAGTGTTGTAAGCTAAATTGGAATACTATGGGCAGCTGGATCAGACCAAATATAAATAAAGACTAGTGTCTCTTATTCAGTATCTTTGAGTTTATGATAAATCATAGTCCTTTCTTTGAACTTCTCCAGCACCTCAACCTTATTAGTTTAAACAAAATACAGTACTGTCATCATGTAGTGCAATTTCTTATATTAAGATATAGATGCAGCATTGAACCTTAATTCATATTTAAGAAGAAATGTTTCATTGCTTTCTGGCTGTGGGCCCAGTCAGACTTCTTGCTTCTGAGGATGATAATAAAATAACCCAGGTCGTTGAAAAATGCCAAAGTCATAGGTTCTCCTGGACTTCCCTAATGTTAGAATACTTAGTCTGTTTCATGGTGGATAATTAATCTCCTGGTATGTGATTTTCTGACAGGTTGCATTCAGATAAAAAAATCCCCTTATTTAAGGCACATCTCAAATATTGAACTTTTTATCACTTTGAATCCATAATCCATGTTCTAAGTTAGTTTTAATTCTGACATGCTACCATTTTTACTTTAGAAGCTTTAAAAAAACTAAAAAGAATTTTAATGATAAAGTAGCATTTATCTTTGTTGCTGAAATGATCTTGATAATTTCATCAGCCATTTCCTCACTCAAGCTAAAATTTCAAGATCCCAGTTCTTGCAAACTGTTCTAAATCAAGAAGCAATTAGTTCAATAAAAACTTAAAAGTCTTGGTGAAGACTTTCTGTCAGGGATCCAACCATGAGCAGGTGGTTCCCATCCTCAGGAATAGAGTGGGATTTCAGATTGGTGGGGAAAGCCCACCATACAATTAGAGCTAACTTAAGGAGTTATGCAAGGGACTTTCCTGCCCAAGACCAGGGGCCAGCAGGAGGTACAACGGCATCTACCACCCCAGTGAGGGTGATATACACAATTTCAAGCATCTTACCAGAAGAGTCAGACAAAAAGTTGGGTGTAGATACAAGCATGGACTTAGGGGTGACAGGTGGCTTCATGTCTAGTCAGCAAGTGACAGATGGGGGCACCTAGCAGATTCAGTGACTCAGGCTGTGGGATCTTGGGTGCAATGTAATATAGGGGTGATCACACTATAGGAGGCCTTGGACAAGGGCTTAGCAAGTGTATCTGGTGTTGTGCTCTCGCAAGGACTTGGCAAGGAGGGCACAGCGGCAGAATCCTAACAGTAGGATTGGGTTTGTACTAAGCCAAACAGTTAGCAGAGAGGAAGCAAGAAGGGGATGTTACCTTGTTGCTGCTATTACTAGACATGTAATAAGTGAACTCCTCTAGAAGCGTCTAGGGAGGGCGCACTGAAGTACAAAAGAACACACAAAAGAAGAGAGTATGTAGAACTTGGGTTTTATTGAAAAATGAATGGAAATATATACTGTAGTTAGTTACCACAGAATATGATGGGATAAAAGGATCACTTGCCACTTATATAAGTGGACTGGGGATCCTGAACATAAGCCTTGAAACCAGAAATTGATACTGCTCCTTTTATGGGGGGGTTAATTTTGAGCGCCAAATTTGAAAGATAAGAGATTCAAATCTACCCCTAGATTAGAACCCACCTCAGGCAAAATTGACAGTCTGGATGTGGCCATTCACGACACCTGGGTGTATAGGTAAAGTAGACAAGGGGCAGCAAATATACTAGAGCATGGGTTGTTGGGCTTTTATTGACCAGCATCCTGGAAAGAGCATTTCTGTACCCCACAATAATTACTGACCCTGATAGGGCTAAAATGAATTAGCAA
>CAKOGF010000160.1:0-12500 GCA_933228935.1 Pemphredon lugubris
CCTTGCACAGAGTGACTTGTATGTCTTGGCAACAACAGATAGTGACATGACCATTTTGAGGCCTGTAAGGTACTGCTTCTTGTTGGCTATCTGTTTTGTAAGCATTTTAAGCTTAACGTCATGCAGGGCGGACTGGGCAAATTGTTCAATTTCGGTGTGCAGTTCATGTCCGCTGCGTGTGAATTGTGGCATCTTGATGCTGCCGTACTCTACAGGGAAGGTACCGGCGGCATAATGCTCTTCGAGACGGTTAACTAGACGTTGATATCTGTTAATAGTCATAAAGGTGTCGACAATGTAGTCGCACATCTTTGTTCGAACGGATCTCAGACAGGCAGGCAGTTTGGGTGCGGGGGGCACCTTGTGTGTATGCGGTCTTAGCTTGCAGTTCCCGTATGCAGCAATAGAGATCCTTGTGTGTGTGTCTAAGGTTTTGGGCGTCGTGGGGTTTAAAACATCAATCAGTGCTCCGATGGGCTCAACTGGCAAGAGACAGCGGGGCCCGGCACTGAAGAGGTTCATGGTGTTGTCTTCTTGGGACATGTCTTGGACGTCTTTGGTAACGGCGGGAGACAGACAGGCAACGGGTTAGGGTTGGGTTGTTAAGTGTAGGTCTGGTCGCAAACACCGTCTTATGTTAGCAAAGGAGTACGCGGTGTACTTGGAGAACAGGAAAACCAAAAGGAATAGCTTTGGAAAGGATTGTTTTATTGAAGAAACAGTGCTTTTAGTTGCGCTGACTATTCGATTTACATCTCATCAGAAGCACATAGCCTTGGTTATATACCTTTGAGGGGCTTAAACTGAGGCAAGCCACTGTCTTGAAACAGGGAAAAATGGAAGATAGAAATATTCTGTTTAGAAGGAAATGGATGTAGAATAGGTACAATAGAACATTAAAGAACCTTTGAGAACCTTCTGAAACAATCCAGTACTATCCAGGACCATCTAGACTGAACTATCTTTAAGGCACCAATCAATCTTGAGTCAGGTCTATGACGTCATTATCTGAAGTTAGATCAATTATAGGTATAGTTCTCGATAGCGCTAAAGTGGCATTCCGGGGGCGTTTCGTCCGCGCGTATTCTTCTGGGTCGGGCGGGCGTGGTAGACTTTGTCGTGTAGGTCTACTCTCTGGGAGCAACGGCATGGTGTAAAACTGTGATTGTTTTAACCAAGTGTTAATCAAATCACCAATGTTTCTTGCACGTTGGTATGCAAGGACAGGTCTCCGATGTTTGAAAATCTTATGACCTCTTAGTGTCGGGGGTAGGGTTAGGGTTCAATTGGTTTTTATTTAGCAAGCTGTGAAGAGATATGAGGGAGAGAAGTGTGGGAAATCAATCTTCCATGGAAAGTTGCGAGGTATTACTCTTCCAAGTAGTGACTTTCTTACGAGAGCGGGAGGTTTGAGAGGTAGGCGACGTGGTGGCAAGGCGAGGGCACTTACATGCGCGGGGCAGAGATGCTCGCATCTGAGTAGGCTCAGAGACTCCAGTAGGCTCTGGCGCTGGGCGCTGGCGCTTACACGTCCGAGGAAGGCTGGCATGAAGTACTGGCACAGCTACAGTTTGCACAGCAGAAGTAGTACATACTTCTTCTATTGCAAGCACCACCAGGGGTGGAGGTACATCAGGGGCAGTTACAGCGGGCTCATCAGTATGAGCAGCGGAGGGGGAGACTCTTTGAAGTTTCCGGCCTGGGGAGGATGCGCTATCATCTGCACGCTTTGCAGGAGTGACTGAAGAAGCGTCAGGTGGCTGTTCAGGCCCAGAGTCCGAGGAGACATCAGGCAAAGAAGATTCACGGCGAGGAATCAGGCCTCTTTGTGGGCGGTTAACCAACTTGGTCAAGAGAAACATAAGCGTCTGATCAAAGAGATCATGCTTAGTGGGATTCAGAAGAGAATCCATGATTGAGTAGTTGGTGCCAACTAGTGAGGGGTGCTTGACAAAGTCTTGGGCAAGAGCTGTCTGATGCGGGGCCATATCTATTGCAAAGTCTTCAAGAAGACCACAGCCATCTATATGCGAGCGGCTAAAGTGTTCACCGCATGTGCAGTTGAACCAAAATCCAAAAGTGTTGCATCTCCAACTCAAGGCAAGATGGATCTGCTCACGGTCCTGGATACAAAGAAGTCGATCAGGACTAGGGTTGCTGCTGCAATAGATCTCGCAAGGAGTGCGCGCATCTGTTGTGATAAACAGGCATGAGTTGTTTAGCTTGGCATACTGATTGACATGAAATCCGTGGATTCTATCCATCAGTGTAGCTGGGTTACCATCAACCGGTGGTAACCTAGGCAGCTTAGCCAGCATCTTAGCAGAGTCGATTCTCTGAGCCAGGGACTTGAGCACCAGTGGCCGAGGCGGGCGGCGAGGCTGCTCAAAGGGGATGATCCTGTTTTGGGTAGGGCGCAGAAGTCGAAGAGGGTTATCAAACGACAGGTTCTCAACGTGCAGTGCAAAACGGATAGCCAGGTGATAGGCACGGTTTGCTGGGGTTGGGATGGCTGTAATGGCTGAGGCAATCAGGCTTCGACCAGAGATGTTTGTGCACCAGGCCATTGCCTGCGTATGAACTTTCTTCAGCCGCTTAAAGGCAGCTGTTGTAGCAGGAGTTTTTGCAAACTTGTTTGCAAAGAACAGCAGAGGCAGAGAGTAGTCCATCTGGGATCTGAAGAAGGTGCGGTACACGGTAGTGCGTACTAGCGGAGACCAGCTGTAAGCAACACCACTCAACATTGAGAGAGAGGCTGACACCTTGTCGGCAGTAGCAGTAGCCAGGTCAGCTACTTGGATACCGTTGGCTGTGTGCGGAAAGCCAAGGTATGTGTACGACTTCATCAGTGGTAGGGCACAGTTGTTCCAGAGCATGGTTGACCTAGAGCCAGAGGCAACAGGGATGTAGCCACATTTTGCAATGTTGGCTGACATACCATTGGCACGCGACCAGTCAGACAAGATGTCTAGGCCACGCTGCAGTTCCAGAGGATCCTTGTGCTGGATCTTGATATCGTCCGCAAAGAACAGGGCAGTGTGGTATCCTATCTCACTGAAAGGAAAGGCAAGCATCAAGGCTAGGGCTGCACCATTGATAAAGATATCAAAGAGCAGAGGAGACAGAATTGATCCCTGGAACAAACCTCGTTCCTTGGGCACAAAGCGAGTGAGTTCACCGTTGACAGCGATCTTGCTGCCACCGTTCATGAACAGAGACATGATCAGAGACAGTACTCCAGGTGGAGTATGGCGGCGTTGCAGAGCATCTAGCACTTTACCCATAGGTACAGTGTCGTAGGCTGCTTTGAAGTCGACAAAGACCTGGTTAAGATCATGTCAAACGCACAACTCATGGCTATACAGCGCATGAGATTGTGTGCTGAACCCCTTGCGGAAGCCAGCCTGGGTGGGGCAGCAAACTGTAGCCTGGCGTAGGCTGAAGAACCGTTCAAAGGCGCGAAGCAGACACTTCTCAAACATTCGACGGAACATCTCAGTCAGAGCAATTGGGCGGAAGCTATCAATGGTGACACTGGTTTGCTTCTTAGGGATTGGGCATACAATTGACAGGTTCCAGCGACGGGGAGTGACTCCAGTCATAACACACACTGTGAATAGTTGAGACAGGGTCTCATCTACTCCAGCTGGGAGCAAGGCTTTCAGAATGCGGCCATGAACAGAGTCCGAGCCACATGAGACAGCTGAGGAATAGCGCATAATGTATCTGCATACATTAGAGGCACTAAAGAACTCAACAATCTCAGGGCAGGATATGTCATGACACTGCTGAATAGAGACTGATACACCACAAAGAGATGCCTTGGGCTGAGCAAACACACTCTCAAAGTAGAGAGCAGCGTCTTCGGTAGCCTCAATGCTAGGGTCTCGTGAGAGGAGAGCACTGGAGGTGACAGTTACGCAGAAGCGTTTGAACAGAGTCACTGCATCAGAAGGACGGGTGCAGGCCTGAAGACGTGCGGCGTATCGGTCAGGTGTGATCTTCATCTTTGATACCGTATAGGTACCAAGCGCAGTTGAGCAGCACTCAGACAAGGCTGACAGAACTTGAGCGTCAAGTTCATCAACCATTACCTGCTTGCCAGAAGCGTCCAGACTATCTACTACCTGGGCAGCCATAGTCAGAGCCTCAGAAAGCAGAGAAGCTACCGCAGTAAAGGCACCACGGAGGAGAGCCGAGACACGAGGATTGTCCAGACAACGCAGATGATATTGCTCAAGTCCAAAGTGAGGGGCGACATCTGATGGGGCGGGGAGAGATACATCAACATGCATAGCACGATGATCTGAGGAGATGACTGCTGGCTCAGCATAGTAGACAACTACTAGCTGGGCGCGTGCAAACACATGATTGTTGCGTGGGCAGAACTCACGTGGACGGACATGTGTCAGGTCAAATGTGGCGCAGTACTGGGAGACAACTGCAAGCCGAGGGCGAGGGCCAGTGATTAAACCACCTCAGTGGGGTTCATACTGAATGTTGAAGTCACCAAGGACAACATCAGGCTTAGTACAGGAGAAAAGCTGGTGTTGTACTTCTTCCTCTGTCATTGAGGGCTCAAAGTACACACCAAGAATAGATGTAAAAGCAAAGCAGGCCAGGATGGTATTGCTAGTGCAGCGGGACAAGGATAGCTGAGCGCGAGCTGAGCTGGAGCAGAAGAGAGCCATTCCACCAGTCTGGTGACAATTGGTGTGAAAGGTAGTAAGGGGAGTATGAGTGACGAAATTGGGATATTGGGTTATCTGGTCATGATCAATAAACCAAGTCTCAGACAAGAAGATTAGTTGGTAGTTGGTAAGGTACGAGTCTAAAATAATTCTCAACCGGTAGAGCCTAAGGCCTTGGCAGTTGAGATAAAGCGTTTTAAGAGACTGATTATTCATTGGATTGCAGGGGTGCAATATCCAACAAACTCTCACTCTCTTTACCAGAAACTGTGCTAGCAGTTGCATCAGCATGCGCAGACTCAACTGTTGTGGCGGAGGGCTCTGAAGTACCAGAGCTAATGATGTCCTTTGCTGTAGGTGCAGACTCAGCACATGCAGGGAGATTGTCAGTTTCCATGTGCACTGTGAGCTCTTCTTCGACAGCTGTGTCAGAAGCTGGATCATCAGTCTGCTCGTCTGTTTCCATTGGAGTAGCTGATAGGGGGATCTCATCTGCGTTGTCCCGAGAGGACTCTGCAGGGAGAGGTAGCGACTGTTTGGCGAGAAGGGAAGTAAAGAACTTCTTGACCTCAGGTGAGGCACCTTCGCGGGCAATGACAGAGTGTATGCGCTTGGTATAGCTGTTGACCAAGGTAGACTTGAGTGCATTTGATGCCTTAGGGTCGGCGGCCTTGGCAGCATCAAAGTTTTCAAGGATACGAAGGCTGGGGCAGTCAAGCTCTTTGATCTTCCGCTTGAAGTATGCAGCAGCGCTGGGTGCCATAAGGAGTTCGCAGGTTGAAGCTCCCAAGAAGGAGATGTTGGCAATCGAGTGAGAGCGGACATCAAAGCCAAGTTCCACAAGGTTGTGCTTAACCTCGCGGATTGGCTTGCGAAGGATACCACCAACATAGACAAGCTGGAGCCTATCAGCAGCTGGAAGTTTCTTGCGCTTGGAGGTAAGGCTTTGAAGAGCATTAGATTTCTTCTTAATCTGCTCTTCAGAAGCATTAGGGTTGACTCTTTTGGCAGCCTCGCTATAGAGAAAGCGAGGGCGCTTGGGAGGAGCATCAGCTCTAGGGGCATCAGTGTGCACAGGAGGGGCAGTCCGTGGTGCACTGGACTGAGGGATCTCAGGCTCTCTTCCAACGTCAGCAGTAGGTGCCTGGGTTGGGGATGTGGGCTTAGCAGGCTTGTTGCGATTGTTCTCGCGCGAGAGAAAAAGTGCAAGCTGCTTTGTGAGGTCAGCAATCTGGGCGCGCAGGGCAGCATTCTCAAGCTGCATCTGCTCCAGAATATGTGACAGGCCAGGGTCCTGTGTAGGCAGGGCTTGCGGAACAAAGGACTCTGATGCAGGTGGGGGAGTAGCAACACGTATGCTTTCAGCAGCTGCGGCATGCATAGAGTGGCGTACTCCAAGTACAGAGCGATACTCAGGGGCAGGAGAGAAGTTGTGATATGGCGTACCACACTCTTCAGTCTCCATGCTCTCAGCCCAGTCTTCAGTGTACACATTGACGGGCTGGGGTGAGCGGAGCTGGTCCAGTTCAGCTTCTTCTTGGCGATCAGTTTCTGAGGCAAGCAGTTCAGCTTCAGCCAGGCGCTGAGCAGAAGCAGCCTAAGCGGCTTCTGCTTTGGCAGCGCGAGCGTCAGCCAAGTGCTGGTCAGAGATCTCGCGAACAGTGGGGCGGCGGACTGTTGGGACAGCAGGGACATAGCCAGTGCCAGGTCTAACAATGGCGCGACGAGACGGACCAGGTGCAGACAACTGCACAGCTGGCTTGAGGGAGCGTTCAGATGGGGCGGAAGCAACACGAGCCAGGTGGTCATCAGAGGCGAGGATGTCCACGCCAATAGCTTCGTAGATGGCAGTGTGAATAAAGCCAGAGGCGACAGTCTTCCCACAACCAGCGGGACGGACGGCACCTTGGAAGGCAGTGCGGAACTCGCAGCGATAACCAAAGTTATCGTTCTTGAGCTTGTTGAAGTTGAAGGCATCTGGGCGGCCACACTGAGGACAATGGATACTGGCGCGCAGCTGCTTGTCACCCAGGGCGAGACGAAGAGACGACTGCTCGAGCTTGTTGTAGGTACGTTTTTGATCAGACATGGGGCCCCCCCTCCGATGAAGAAGTGTATTTGAAGTGAGGAGTATATATACCTGCAAAGTCGAAGTAATTAAGATCCGGCCAATCAGAAGTGAGCAAAAACGGAAGAAGTTAGATGAAAATCCGGCGTACTTATAGTCCACGATCAATTCAAAAAATTCTTTTAAACTAGGAATTTATAGAGCACTAACTAACTAAACTAAGCCTAATATAAATACTAAACTAAGAAAGGTTAGGGTTAGGGTTAGGGTTAGGTTTTAATTTGTCTTTATTGAGAAGCGTGGATCAATGTGTGCCAAAGCTCAAAGTGGGAAGAAAGAATAAGGGAGAAGAAGTATAGGGGAGAGACTTAACCACTACTGGAGTCGTTAACACGACGTCGAGATTGAGGAGGAAAAGATGATTCATCATCAGAGGAGCGGCGACGAACCCGAAGGTTAGGAGAGGGCAAAGGCGGAGACACATGAGGTCGTTGGGAAGAAGAGGGCTTAGACCCTTGAGATCTTTGGGAGGAAGAGGGCGGTGACATGCGGGGACGTCGAGAGGGGGAGGCAGATATCTGTTGAGAGGCAGGCCTGCGCATAGCTGGCAGTATGTCCTGAGCTTCCTGTTCGGGCTCAGGAGAGCTAGCACCACTGGAGGCACTATTAATAGCAGGAGCCGGGTTACGAGTACCAAGCAGGCTCAGAACATGCGTAAGGCACTGTT
Organism: Pemphredon lugubris; assembly: GCA_933228935.1. Taxonomy (NCBI): domain Eukaryota; kingdom Metazoa; phylum Arthropoda; class Insecta; order Hymenoptera; family Crabronidae; genus Pemphredon; species Pemphredon lugubris. The sequence goes on from CAKOGF010000160.1 coordinate 7,487, forward strand.
CAAATAGATAGAACTTGCCATGGTTAAGGAGGCAGTCAAGCACAGAGTATTCTGAGCCAGGAGGAAAGGCATACTTTTCCTTGTCACGCTCAAAGAGGACATAGACAGGGCCCAGATCAAGAGGAAAGTCAGCAAGGAGGTTACATCCAGACACGTGAGAGCGGCCAAACATACGACCACAGCGGCAAGTATACCGAAAGCCAATGGTAGTGCAGCGCCATCCAAGCGCCAGGATGAGGGTACCTGGGTCTTGAATCCGAAGAACTCTGTCACAGACAGGGTTGGCACGCTTGTAAAACTCGCGACCAGAGCTACGGGCATCTGGAGTGATAAAGGCAGTAGTAGGCTTACGAGAAAACTTAGCATAGTGGTATGCACGAAGGCGGTCAGTGAGAGTAGGGGCTTCCTGACCACGGACTATGGGAAGAACTGGGAGTGTACGAGCAAGCATAGCAAATGACAGTCGATTCACTAGCGAGCCAGGGAAATTATCTGAGCGAGAGCGGGTGATGACACCACCTCTAGACGTCCAGGGACGGATCAGGCGAATCGGATTAGATGCCGAAGTAGACTCAATGTGTTTTGCAAACCTAACAACCAGATGGGTCATCCGATGTACAGGTTCGGCAATAGCTGTAATAGCTGAGGCCTGGGTGGAGTGGCGGGCAATACCAATGCACCAGGCCAGTGCAAACTTATGGAGTGTCTTCAGAGCTGCAATAGCCTGAGTGGTCTTGGGAGAGCGTGCAAAGCTGTGTGACAGACGCAAAGTGGGAAGCCCATAGTCTAACTGACTGCGGAAGAAAGTGCGGTACACTGACGTGCGCACAATGGCAGGCCAGTGATCTGCAAAACCAAAGATGCTAGTGAGAGAAGAAGTTACCTTTGCGCACTTATCCAGTGTGAGCTGGGCAAAGTCAATGCCCTCAGGGTAGTGAGGAAACCCCAGATAGGTGTAGCATGGGACTACAGGAAGCTCCTCTGCAGCCCAGAGGAATGTCCGAGGAAAGCGACTGTTCTTTGAGAAAGAGCCACACTTGGAGAGATTAGCAGTCATGCCATTATCGTGAGACCAGGCAGAGAGAACATCAAGAGCTTGCTGAAGCTGGACAGGGTCGCGGTGCTGCAGCTTGATGTCATCAGCGAAGAATAGGCCAATGTGGTAGCCGAGCCGTCCATGGGGGAAAAGCTCTTCCAGTTGCCAGGCAACTGGGTCAACAAACACATCAAAGAGAAAGGGTGAGAGAATAGAGCCTTGAAACAGGCCTCGCTCCTTGGGAACCATAGGTGTGAGGGCGCCGTTGACGACAATCTTGCTCCCACCATTCATAAACAGTGAGATGATAAGAGAGATGAAGCCAGAAGGAGCATTGCGGTCCATAAGGGTCTGCAGAACACGACACATGGGGACTGTGTCATAAGCGGCCTTGAAGTCAATGAAGACCTGATGCAAGTCGTTGCGGATACTGATCTCGTGACTGTAAAGTGCATGGCTCTGGGTTGAAAAACCTCGTCTAAAGCCAGCCTGCATAGGGCTAAACCTACGGACCTGATGCATGGAGAAGCTGCTCTCACACGCAGTGAGAAGACATTTCTCAAAGATACGGCGGAACATCTCAGTCAGCGCAATAGGGCGAAATGCATCTATGTGAACTGATGAAGACTTCTTGGGGATGGGACACACAATGGAAGTGTTCCAACGAGAGGGGGTTGATCCAGTCATAACACAGACCTGAAAGAAAAGTGAAAGAACAGTATCAATACCTGAGGGAAGCAGTGCTTCCAGAATGCGTGCGTGCATAGAGTCAGCACCACATGATACGGACTTTGGGTAACGGATAATGTGCAGGCGAACACTGGAGACAGAGAAGTAGCTAAACAGCTCAGCGCAAGGGGAACCAATGGTAGCTGCCAGATGATCAGGGAGACCCTGAAGATGCACTGCAGGTTGACTAAAAACGGAAGTAAAGTAGGCAACTGCATCATCCTCAGGAGTGATGTCGGGATTGCGGGACTGCAGAACAGTCTGAGTGACATTCTTGTTGGCACGCTTAAACAGCTTGACCGCTTCGGATGAGTTGGTACAAGAGCTAAGCTGCGAGTTGAGCCTATCAGGGGACAGGCGAACACGGCCAACTCGGTAAACACCAAGTGCAGGAGCGCAGCATGAGGCAAGAGAGCTGAGGATCAGCTCATCAAGCTCGTTAACCATGGACTGCTTTGTGGCCAGGTCCATGGAGGAAGCAAAGCCAAGAGCATCAGTCAGCATTGATGTAAGCGAGGGGACAATAGCATCAAAGTGACCTCTAAGAGAAGCGCAGGTGCGAGGATGCTCAAGACTCCTGATGTAGTACCGCGACAGTCCAAAGTCAGGAATCACAGTTGAGATAGCAGGGCTGGATGCCTCAATGAAAAGGATAGGATGGTCCGTATCCACAGGAGCGGTAGCAGAGACAAAGTTGCACTGAACAGGCATTCTTGCAAATACATGGTCAAGCTTGGGAGAGTTGTCGTCATCAGGGCGGACATGACGAAAATCACGGTTTGCACAGAAGCCAGAGACAGCTCTGAAGCGGTCCAGAGGACGCTGAAGGGCACCATTCCAGGAGGGGCCGAACTCTACGTTGATATCACCGAAGAAGAGATCAGCATTTGGGCAAGCGTTAAGGGTGGACTCAAAGACCTCTATAGGAGCGCTAGGCGGAATGTAAGAGCCAACAACCTTGAGAGAGGTTGTCTCAATGATAACCGCATACGTGGTGACACGGGCACGGCAAATATGAGGGCGGAAGTTTCGGGAAAAGCAGGCAATACCAGCCTGTTGATGAGTGCGGGTTTGGAGATTGGCGATTGGGGTGTGAATAATGAAGTCCGGATGACTTTGCATTTCGGCAAAGCTAATGAACCACGTCTCAGAAAGAAAGATTAAATCATAAGAGTTAGCATAAAGAGAAAGAAGCCGCTCAAGCTTGTCAGTCCTAAGCGCGCGTACGTTAAGGTAAATAATGCGTAGTGGACTTTCTAACATTCAGTTAGAGGAGGCGCACTAGCGGTAACCGGAGAAGCAATGGGAGAAGCTTCCTGAGCAGGAGGAGAGGGGACTGGAGATGCTAGAGCAGGCTCAGTCTCTGATGCAGGTGCAGCTGCAGGAACTGCTGTAGGCTCACTAGCAGAGTCGGCAACAGGTGCAGCAGTGGGTGTTGTAGCTTCATTGGCAGGAGCAGCCTGGGTAGAGTCTAGAGGGATCTCGTCTTCGTTCACAACAGGATCCTCCATGGCTTCAGGCACGTATGCAGGGAGAGAGTGATCAGCCAAGTACTTCTCAAAGAACTTCTTAACTGAAGGGAGTGCACCATCACGACCAATGATACCATGAACACGGTCAATGAGATTAGCACGGAGGGCTTCTTGAAGGGCAGGAGAGGCTGCAGGGTCAGCCGCCTTACAGGCCTCAAAGTTCTCCAGCAGACGGAGCGAAGGATGATTAATCTCAGCAATATGTCTCTTGAAGTATGAGACATAGTGAGGGGCAACCAGAAACTCACAGGTAGATGAGCCCAGAAACGAAATGTTAGCAATAGCAGTTGACCGAATATCAAAGCCAAGAGAGAGAAGGTTTTTCTTAACCTTTGAGATTGCTTTGCGTTGGATCCCACCAACGTAGAGCAGTGTAAGCTTGTCGGCAGAAGCAGGCTTACGCTTGTGACCCAAGAGATCACGAAGCCCGCGGATTGCTTCAGTACGCTTTTCAGGAGCCACACCAGCTCGATTCACAGCGTCAGCGTAGCTAGTACCAGTGTTGGGACGAGCAGAAGGGGCGGGAGCAGGACCAGGTGCTGAGGCACTAGGAGCAGAGGTTGAGGGTGCAGCACCAGTGGTGGTAGAGGGAGCGTCAGTTTCAGTTTCCATCCGATCATCAACAGGAGGAGCGGAGGCAGGCTGGGCAGCACGAGGCTGAGGGGCAGTGTTTCGTGACTGAAGTTCCGCAATAAGCTTATCTAACTTGTCGCTAAGAGACTTGTTGTCACTCTGGAGCTGAGTGATAAGACTCTTAAGTTCAGCATTCTCCTTCAGGAGAAAAGCTTCCAAGGAGGAGGGAGCTGAGGTGTTAGCAGCGGGAGCAGACTGCTGAGCTCTACGCTGGTGAGAAGTGCTGCGAGCAGGGGGGACATTGGCAGGGTTGTGCATACTTGCACGAACACCAGGAGCAGGGCCATAGGCACGAGAGGTCTCATCACGAGGAGGCGCAGGAGCGTTGAAGACTTGTTCATCATCTTCAGTGAAGTCATCCATATCAAATTCCTGGTCCACAGGAGCAGGTGCGGGAGCAGAATGAGGTTCTTCAACGTACTCATCCCATTCTTCATGGTTTTCACCCTCAAAGGTATGTTCCGTAGGAGGGTAAGGCGTACCAACACGATCAGACAAGTCGACTGGAGTGAAGGTATGGGCAGCCTGATACAAGGGTACAGGGTAGGGTCCGTGTTAGGGTCGGGGAGCGGATTAGGGTTGCGGTTAGGGTCGGGGAGCGGATTAGGGTTAGGGTTAGGGTTAGGGTTCAATTGGTTTTTATTTAGCAAGCTGTGAAAAGAAATGTTTTGCAACAAATCTAAGGAGGAGGAGGTAAACAACTCAGGTTGTTTTTGTGAAGAAGCGCTAGGAAGTATTTCCGTACTGAGAGAGCGGTACCATTCCGGTGAATGATTTTGGAGACGCGCTTGACAAACTTGTCAGTGAGGTGGGCACAGAGTGCGGCAGAGGCATCACTGTTGGCAGGCTTGGCAGGATTAAATCCCATGTGGACTCGAAGAGAGGCAGGTGCAAGGCTAGCAAACTTCTGTTGATAGCCAGGAAGCGCACGAGGAGTTAAGAGTAACTCACAGGTAGAGTCACCAAGAAAGGAGACATTGAGCAGTGCAGAGGGGCGTACATCGAACCCAAGAGTCCGAAGATTGGTCTTGACGTGCGAGATAGAGTTTCGAGCAATACCTGAGACGTAGAGGGGCTTGACCGC
>CAKOGF010000161.1:0-16014 GCA_933228935.1 Pemphredon lugubris
GAGACTGGACTCGACTCGACTCGAGACTGGATTCGACTCGACCCGAGACTGGAATCGACTCGACTTGAGACTGGACTCGACACGACTCGAGACTGGACTCCACTCGACTCGAGAATGGACTCGACTCGACTGGACACGACTCGACTCGAGACTGGACTCGACTCGACTCGACTCGAGACTGGACACGACTCGAGACTGGACTCCACTCGACTCGAGACTGGACTCGACTCGACTCGACTCGGGACTGGACTCGACTCGACTCGACTCGAGATTAGACTCGACTCGACTCGAGACTGAACTCGACTCAACTCGAGACTGGACTCGACTCGAGACTGGACTCGACTCGACTCGAGACTGGACTCGACTGGACCCGAGACTCGACTCGACTCGATTCGAGATTGGACTCGACTCGACTCGAGACTGGACTCGACTCGACTCGAGTCTTGACTCGACTCGACTCGACTCGAGACTGGACACGACTCGAGACTGGACTCCACTCGACTCGAGACTGGACTCGACTCGACTCGAGACTGGACTCGACTCGACTGGACACGACTCGACTCGAGACTGGACTCGACTCGACTCGACTCGAGACTGGACACGACTCGAGACTGGACTCCACTCGACTCGAGACTGGAATCGACACGACTCGAGACTGGTCTCGACTCGACTCGAGACTGGACTCGACTCGACTCGAGACTGGACTCGACTCGACTCGAGACTGGAGTCGAATCGACTCGAGACTGGACTCGATTCGACTCGACTCGAGACTGGACTCGACTCGACCCGAGACTGTACACGACTCGACTCGAGACTGGATTCGACTCGACCCGAGACTGGAATCGACTCGACTTGAGACTGGACTCGACTCGACTCGAGACTGGATTCGACTCGACCCGAGACTGGAATCGACTCGACTTGAGACTGGACTCGACTCGACTCGAGACTGGACTCGAATCGACTCAAGACTGGACTCGACTCGACTCGACTCGAGACTGGACACGACTCGAGACTGGACTCCACTCGACTCGAGACTGGACTCGACTCGACTCGAGACTGGACTCGACTCGACTGGACACGACTCGACTCGAGACTGGACTCGACTCGACTCGACTCGACTCGAGACTGGACACAACTCGAGACTGGACTCCACTCGACCCGAGACTGGAATCGACACGACTCGAGACTGGTCTCGACTCGACTCGAGACTGGACTCGACTCGACTCGACTCGAGACTGGAGTTGACTCGACTCGAGACTGGACTCGACTCGACTCGAGACTGGACTCGACTCGACTCGAGACTGGACTCGAATCGACTCGAGACTGGACTCGATTCGACTCGACTCGAGACTGGACTCGACTCGACCCGAGACTGGACTCGACTCGACTCGAGACTGTACTCGACTTGACTCGACTCGAGACTGGACTCGACTCGACCCGAGACTGGAATCGACTCGACTTGAGACTGGACTCGACTCGACTCGAGACTGGACTCGACTCGACTCGAGACTGGACTCGACTCGACTCGACTCGAGACTGGACACGACTCGAGACTGGACTTCTCTCGACTCGAGACTGGACTCGACTCGACTCGAGACTGGACTCGATTCGACTCGACTCGAGACTGGACTCGACTCGACCCGAGACTGGACTCGACTCGACTCGAGACTGTACTCGACTCGACTCGACTCGAGACTGGACACGACTCGAGACTGGACTCCACTCGACTCGAGACTGGACTCGACTCGACTCGAGACTGGACTCGACTCGACTCGAGACTGGATTCGACTCGACCCGAGACTGGAATCGACTCGACTTGAGACTGGACTCGACTCGACTCGAGACTGGACTCGACTCGACTCGAGACTGGACTCGACTCGACTCGAGACTGGACTCGACTCGACTCGAGACTGGACTCGACTCGACTCGACTCGAGACTGGACACGACTCGAGACTGGACTCGACTCGACTCGAGACTGGACTCGACTCGACTCGACTCGAGACTGGACACGACTCGAGACTGGACTCCACTCGACTCGAGACTGGACTCGACTCGACTCGACTCGGGACTGGACTCGACTCGACTCGACTCGAGATTAGACTCGACTCGACTCGAGACTGAACTCCACTCGACCCGAGACTGGAATCGACACGACCCGAGACTGGACTCCACTCGACCCGAGACTGGAATCGACACGACTCGAGACTGGTCTCGACTCGACTCGAGACTGGACTCGACTCGACTCGACTCGAGACTGGAGTCGACTCGACTCGAGACTGGACTCGACTCGACTCGAGACTGGACTCGACTCGACTCGAGACTGGACTCGACTCGACTCGACTCGAGACTGGACTCGACTCGACTCGACTCGAGACTGGACTCGAATCGACTCGAGACTGGACTCGATTCGACTCGACTCGAGACTGGACTCGACTCGACCCGAGACTGGACTCGACTCGACCCGAGACTGGAATCGACACGACTCGAGACTGGTCTCGACTCGACTCGAGACTGGACTCGACTCGACTCGACTCGAGACTGGAGTCGACTCGACTCGAGACTGGACTCGACTCGACTCGAGACTGGACTCGACTCGACTCGAGACTGGACTCGACTCGACTCGACTCGAGACTGGACTCGACTCGACTCGACTCGAGACTGGACTCGAATCGACTCGAGACTGGACTCGATTCGACTCGACTCGAGACTGGACTCGACTCGACCCGAGACTGGACTCGACTCGACTCGAGACTGTACTCGACTCGACTCGACTCGAGACTGGACTCGACTCGACCCGAGACTGGACTCGACTCGACTCGAGACTGTACTCGACTTGACTCGACTCGAGACTGGACTCGACTCGACCCGAGACTGGAATCGACTCGACTTGAGACTGGACTCGACTCGACTCGAGACTGGACTCGACTCGACCCGAGACTGGACTCGACTCGAGTCGAGACTGTACTCGACTCGACTCGACTCGAGACTGGACACGACTCGAGACTGGACTCCACTCGACTCGAGACTGGACTCGACTCGACTCGAGACTGGACTCGACTCGACTGGAAACGACTCGACTCGAGACTGGACTCGACTCGACTCGAGACTGGACTCGACTAGACTCGACTCGAGACTGGACTCGAATCGACTCGAGACTGGACTCGACTCGACACGAGACTGGACTCGACTCGACTCGAGACTGGACTCGACTCGACTGGAGACTGGATTCGACTCGACCCGAGACTGGAATCGACTCGACTTGAGACTGGACTCGACTCGACTCGAGACTGGACTCGACTCGACTTGAGACTGGACTCGACTCGACTCGACTCGAGACTGGACACGACTCGAGACTGTACTCGACTCGACTCGAGACTGGATTCGACTCGACCCGAGACTGAAATCGACTCGACTTGAGACTGGACTCGACTCGACTCGAGACTGGACTCGACTCGACTTGAGACTGGACTCGACTCGACTCGACTCGAGACTGGACACGACTCGAGACTGGACTCCACTCGACTCGAGACTGGACTCGACTCGACTAGAGACTGGACTCGACTCGACTGGACACGACTCGACTCGAGACTGGACTCAACTCGACCCGAGACTGGAATCGACTCGACTTGAGACTGAACGCGACTCGACTCGAGACTGGACTCGACTCGACTGGACACGACTCGACTCGAGACTGGACTCGACTCGAGACTGGACTCGACTCGACTCGACTCGAGACTGGACACGACTCGAGACTGGACTCCACTCGACTCGAGACTGGACTCGACTCGACTCGACTCGGGACTGGACTCGACTCGACTCGACTCGAGATTAGACTCGACTCGACTCGAGACTGAACTCGACTCAACTCGAGACTGGACTCGACTCGACTCGACTCGAGACTGGACACGACTCGAGACTGGACTCCACTCGACCCGAGACTGGAATTGACACGACTCGAGACTGGTCTCGACTCGACTCGAGACTGGACTCGACTCGACTCGAGACTGGACTCGACTCGACTCGAGACTGGAGTCGAATCGACTCGAGACTGGACTCGATTCGACTCGACTCGAGACTGGACTCGACTCGACCCGAGACTGTACACGACTCGACTCGAGACTGGATTCGACTCGACCCGAGACTGGAATCGACTCGACTTGAGACTGGACTCGACTCGACTCGAGACTGGACTCGAATCGACTCAAGACTGGACTCGACTCGACTCGACTCGAGACTGGACACGACTCGAGACTGGACTCCACTCGACTCGAGACTGGACTCGACTCGACTCGAGACTGGACTCGACTCGACTGGACACGACTCGACTCGAGCCTGGACTCGACTCGACTCGACTCGAGACTGGACACGACTCGAGACTGGACTCCACTCGACCCGAGACTGGAATCGACACGACTCGAGACTGGACTCCACTCGACTCGAGACTGGACTCGACTCGACTCGAGACTGGACTCGACTCGACTGGAAACGACTCGACTCGAGACTGGACTCGAATCGACTCGAGACTGGACTCGACTCGACACGAGACTGGACTCGACTCGACTCGACTGGAGACTGGATTCGACTCGACCCGAGACTGGAATCGACTCGACTTGAGACTGGACTCGACTCGACTCGAGACTGGACTCGACTCGACTTGAGACTGGACTCGACTCGACTCGACTCGAGACTGGACACGACTCGAGACTGTACTCGACTCGACTCGAGACTGGATTCGACTCGACCCGAGACTGAAATCGACTCGACTTGAGACTGGACTCGACTCGACTCGAGACTGGACTCGACTCGACTTGAGACTGGACTCGACTCGACTCGACTCGAGACTGGACACGACTCGAGACTGGACTCCACTCGACTCGAGACTGGACTCGACTCGACTGCAGACTGGACTCGACTCGACTGGACACGACTCGACTCGAGACTGGACTCGACTCGACCCGAGACTGGAATCGACTCGACTTGAGACTGAACGCGACTCGACTCGAGACTGGACTCGAATCGACTCGAGACTGGACTCGACTCGACTCGACTCGAGAGTGGTCTCGACTCGACTCGAGACTGGACTCGACTGGACCCGAGACTCGACTCGACTCGATTCGAGATTGGACTCGACTCGACTCGAGACTGGACTCGACTCGACTCGACTCGAGACTGGACACGACTCGAGACTGGACTCCACTCGACTCGAGACTGGACTCGACTCGACTGCAGACTGGACTCGACTCGACTGGACACGACTCGACTCGAGACTGGACTCGACTCGACCCGAGACTGGAATCGACTCGACTTGAGACTGAACGCGACTCGACTCGAGACTGGACTCGAATCGACTCGAGACTGGACTCGACTCGACTCGACTCGCGACTGGACTCGACTCGACTCGAGACTGGACTCGACTGGACCCGAGACTCGACTCGACTCGATTCGAGATTGGACTCGACTCGACTCGAGACTGGACTCGACTCGACTCGAGACTGGACTCGACTCGACTCGACTCGAGACTGGACACGACTCGAGACTGGACTCCACTCGACTCGAGACTGGACTCGACTCGACTGCAGACTGGACTCGACTCGACTGGACACGACTCGACTCGAGACTGGACTCGACTCGACCCGAGACTGGAATCGACTCGACTTGAGACTGAACGCGACTCGACTCGAGACTGGACTCGAATCGACTCGAGACTGGACTCGACTCGACTCGACTCGAGACTGGACTCGACTCGACTCGAGACTGGACTCGACTGGACCCGAGACTCGACTCGACTCGATTCGAGATTGGACTCGACTCGACTCGAGACTGGACTCGACTCGACTCGAGACTGGACTCGACTCGACTCGACTCGAGACTGGACACGACTCGAGACTGGACTCCACTCGACTCGAGACTGGACTCGACTCGACTCGAGACTGGACTCGACTCGACTGGACACGACTCGACTCGAGACTGGACTCGACTCGACTCGACTCGAGACTGGACACGACTCGAGACTGGACTCCACTCGACTCGAGACTGGAATCGACACGACTCGAGACTGGTCTCGACTCGACTCGAGACTGGACTCGACTCGACTCGAGACTGGACTCGACTCGACTCGAGACTGGAGTCGAATCGACTCGAGACTGGACTCGATTCGACTCGACTCGAGACTGGACTCGACTCGACCCGAGACTGTACACGACTCGACTCGAGACTGGATTCGACTCGACCCGAGACTGGAATCGACTCGACTTGAGACTGGACTCGACTCGACTCGAGACTGGATTCGACTCGACCCGAGACTGGAATCGACTCGACTTGAGACTGGACTCGACTCGACTCGAGACTGGACTCGAATCGACTCAAGACTGGACTCGACTCGACTCGACTCGAGACTGGACACGACTCGAGACTGGACTCCACTCGACTCGAGACTGGACTCGACTCGACTCGAGACTGGACTCGACTCGACTGGACACGACTCGACTCGAGACTGGACTCGACTCGACTCGACTCGAGACTGGACACAACTCGAGACTGGACTCCACTCGACCCGAGACTGGAATCGACACGACTCGAGACTGGTCTCGACTCGACTCGAGACTGGACTCGACTCGACTCGACTCGAGACTGGAGTTGACTCGACTCGAGACTGGACTCGACTCGACTCGAGACTGGACTCGACTCGACTCGAGACTGGACTCGACTCGACTCGACTCGAGACTGGACTCGAATCGACTCGAGACTGGATTCGATTCGACTCGACTCGAGACTGGACTCGACTCGACCCGAGACTGGACTCGACTCGACTCGAGACTGTACTCGACTTGACTCGACTCGAGACTGGACTCGACTCGACCCGAGACTGGAATCGACTCGACTTGAGACTGGACTCGACTCGACTCGAGACTGGACTCGACTCGACTCGAGACTGGACTCGACTCGACTCGACTCGAGACTGGACACGACTCGAGACTGGACTTCTCTCGACTCGAGACTGGACTCGACTCGACTCGAGACTGGACTCGATTCGACTCGACTCGAGACTGGACTCGACTCGACCCGAGACTGGACTCGACTCGACTCGAGACTGTACTCGACTCGACTCGACTCGAGACTGGACACGACTCGAGACTGGACTCCACTCGACTCGAGACTGGACTCGACTCGACTCGAGACTGGACTCGACTCGACTCGAGACTGGATTCGACTCGACCCGAGACTGGAATCGACTCGACTTGAGACTGGACTCGACTCGACTCGAGACTGGACTCGACTCGACTCGAGACTGGACTCGACTCGACTCGAGACTGGACTCGACTCGACTCGACTCGAGACTGGACACGACTCGAGACTGGACTCGACTCGACTCGAGACTGGACTCGACTCGACTGGACACGACTCGACTCGAGACTGGACTCGACTCGACTCGACTCGAGACTGGACACGAATCGACTCGAGACTGGACTCGATTCGACTCGACTCGAGACTGGACTCGACTCGACCCGAGACTGGACTCGACTCGACTCGAGACTGTACTCGACTCGACTCGACCCGAGACTGGAATCGACTCGACTTGAGACTGGAATCGACACGACTCGAGACTGGTCTCGACTCGACTCGAGACTGGACTCGACTCGACTCGACTCGAGACTGGAGTCGACTCGACTCGAGACTGGACTCGACTCGACTCGACTCGAGACTGGACTCGACTCGACTCGACTCGAGACTGGACTCGACTCGACTCGACTCGAGACTGGACTCGACTCGACACGAGACTGGACTCGACTCGACTCGAGACTGGACTCGACTCGACTCGACTCGAGACTGGACTCGAATCGACTCGAGACTGGACTCGATTCGACTCGACTCGAGACTGGACTCGACTCGACCCGAGACTGGACTCGACTCGACTCGAGACTGTACTCGACTTGACTCGACTCGAGACTGGACTCGACTCGACCCGAGACTGGAATCGACTCGACTTGAGACTGGACTCGACTCGACTCGAGACTGGACTCGACTCGACTCGAGACTGGACTCGACTCGACTCGACTCGAGACTGGACACGACTCGAGACTGGACTTCTCTCGACTCGAGACTGGACTCGACTCGACTCGAGACTGGACTCGATTCGACTCGACTCGAGACTGGACTCGACTCGACCCGAGACTGGACTCGACTCGACTCGAGACTGTACTCGACTCGACTCGACTCGAGACTGGACACGACTCGAGACTGGACTCCACTCGACTCGAGACTGGACTCGACTCGACTCGAGACTGGACTCGACTCGACTCGAGACTGGATTCGACTCGACCCGAGACTGGAATCGACTCGACTTGAGACTGGACTCGACTCGACTCGAGACTGGACTCGACTCGACTCGAGACTGGACTCGACTCGACTCGAGACTGGACTCGACTCGACTCGAGACTGGACTCGACTCGACTCGACTCGAGACTGGACACGACTCGAGACTGGACTCGACTCGACTCGAGACTGGACTCGACTCGACTGGACACGACTCGACTCGAGACTGGACTCGACTCGACTCGACTCGAGACTGGACACGACTCGAGACTGGACTCCACTCGACTCGAGACTGGACTCGACTCGACTCGGGACTGGACTCGACTCGACTCGACTCGAGATTAGACTCGACTCGACTCGAGACTGAACTCCACTCGACCCGAGACTGGAATCGACACGACCCGATACTGGACTCCACTCGACCCGAGACTGGAATCGACACGACTCGAGACTGGTCTCGACTCGACTCGAGACTGGACTCGACTCGACTCGACTCGAGACTGGAGTCGACTCGACTCGAGACTGGACTCGACTCGACTCGAGACTGGACTCGACTCGACTCGAGACTGGACTCGACTCGACTCGACTCGAGACTGGACTCGACTCGACTCGACTCGAGACTGGACTCGAATCGACTCGAGACTGGACTCGATTCGACTCGACTCGAGACTGGACTCGACTCGACCCGAGACTGGACTCGACTCGACCCGAGACTGGAATCGACACGACTCGAGACTGGTCTCGACTCGACTCGAGACTGGACTCGACTCGACTCGACTCGAGACTGGAGTCGACTCGACTCGAGACTGGACTCGACTCGACTCGACTCGAGACTGGACTCGACTCGACTCGACTCGAGACTGGACTCGACTCGACTCGACTCGAGACTGGACACGAATCGACTCGAGACTGGACTCGATTCGACTCGACTCGAGACTGGACTCGACTCGACCCGAGACTGGACTCGACTCGACTCGAGACTGTACTCGACTCGACTCGACCCGAGACTGGAATCGACTCGACTTGAGACTGGACTCGACTCGACTCGAGACTGGACTCGACTCGACTCGAGACTGGACTCGACTCGACTCGACTCGAGACTGGACACGACTCGAGATTGGACTCCACTCGACTCGAGACTGGACTCGACTCGACTCGAGACTGGACTCGATTCGACTCGACTCGAGACTGGACTCGACTCGACCCGAGACTGGACTCCACTCGACTCGAGACTGGACTCGACTCGACTCGAGACTGGACTCGACTCGACTGGAAACGACTCGACTCGAGACTGGACTCGACTCGACTCGACTCGAGACTGGACTCGACTCGACTCGACTCGAGACTGGACTCGACTCGACTCGACTCGAGACTGGACTCGACTCGACTCGACTCGAGACTGGACTCGAATCGACTTGAGACTGGAATCGACTCGAACCGAGACTGGGCTCGACTCGACTCGAGACTGGACTCGACACGACTCGAGACTGGACGCGACTCAACTCGAGACTGGACTCGACTCGAGACTGGACTCGACGCGACCCGAGACTGGAATCGACTCGACTTGAGACTGAACGCGACTCGACTCGAGACTGGACTCGAATCGACTCGAGACTGGACTCGACTCGACTCGACTCGACTCGACTCGAGAGTGGTCTCGACTCGACTCGAGTCTGGACTTGAATCGACTAGAGACTGGACTCGACTCGACTCTACTCGAGACTGGACTCGACTCGACCCGAGACTGGAATCGACTCGACTTGAGACTGGACTCGACTCGACTCGAGACTGGACTCGACTCGACTCGAGACTGGACTCGACTCGACTCGACTGGACACGACTCGACTCGAGACTGGACTCGACTCGACTCGACTCGAGACTGGACACGACTCGAGACTGGACTCCACTCGACTCGAGACTGGACTCGACTCGACTCGACTCGGGACTGGACTCGACTCGACTCGAGAGTGGTCTCGACTCGACTCGAGTCTGGACTTGAATCGACTAGAGACTGGACTCGACTCGACTCGACTCGAGACTGGACTCGACTCGACTCGAGACTGGATTCGACTCGACCCGAGACTGGAATCGACTCGACTTGAGACTGGACTCGACACGACTCGAGACTGGACTCCACTCGACTCGAGAATGGACTCGACTCGACTGGACACGACTCGACTCGAGACTGGACTCGACTCGACTCGACTCGAGACTGGACACGACTCGAGACTGGACTCCACTCGACTCGAGACTGGACTCGACTCGACTCGACTCGGGACTGGACTCGACTCGACTCGACTCGAGATTAGACTCGACTCGACTCGAGACTGAACTCGACTCAACTCGAGACTGGACTCGACTCGAGACTGGACTCGACTCGAGACTGGACTCGACTCGACTCGAGACTGGACTCGACTCGACTCGAGACTGGACTCGACTGGACCCGAGACTCGACTCGACTCGATTCGAGATTGGACTCGACTCGACTCGAGACTGGACTCGACTCGACTCGAGACTGGACTCGACTCGACTCGACTCGAGACTGGACACGACTCGAGACTGGACTCCACTCGACTCGAGACTGGACTCGACTCGACTCGAGACTGGACTCGACTCGACTGGACACGACTCGACTCGAGACTGGACTCGACTCGACTCGACTCGAGACTGGACACGACTCGAGACTGGACTCCACTCGACTCGAGACTGGAATCGACACGACTCGAGACTGGTCTCGACTCGACTCGAGACTGGACTCGACTCGACTCGAGACTGGACTCGACTCGACTCGAGACTGGAGTCGAATCGACTCGAGACTGGACTCGATTCGACTCGACTCGAGACTGGACTCGACTCGACCCGAGACTGTACACGACTCGACTCGAGACTGGATTCGACTCGACCCGAGACTGGAATCGACTCGACTTGAGACTGGACTCGACTCGACTCGAGACTGGATTCGACTCGACCCGAGACTGGAATCGACTCGACTTGAGACTGGACTCGACTCGACTCGAGACTGGACTCGAATCGACTCAAGACTGGACTCGACTCGACTCGACTCGAGACTGGACACGACTCGAGACTGGACTCCACTCGACTCGAGACTGGACTCGACTCGACTCGAGACTGGACTCGACTCGACTGGACACGACTCGACTCGAGACTGGACTCGACTCGACTCGACTCGAGACTGGACACAACTCGAGACTGGACTCCACTCGACCCGAGACTGGAATCGACACGACTCGAGACTGGTCTCGACTCGACTCGAGACTGGACTCGACTCGACTCGACTCGAGACTGGAGTTGACTCGACTCGAGACTGGACTCGACTCGACTCGAGACTGGACTCGACTCGACTCGAGACTGGACTCGAATCGACTCGAGACTGGACTCGAGTCGACTCGACTCGAGACTGGACTCGACTCGACCCGAGACTGGACTCGACTCGACTCGAGACTGTACTCGACTTGACTCGACTCGAGACTGGACTCGACTCGACCCGAGACTGGAATCGACTCGACTTGAGACTGGACTCGACTCGACTCGAGACTGGACTCGACTCGACTCGAGACTGGACTCGACTCGACTCGACTCGAGACTGGACACGACTCGAGACTGGACTTCTCTCGACTCGAGACTGGACTCGACTCGACTCGAGACTGGACTCGATTCGACTCGACTCGAGACTGGACTCGACTCGACCCGAGACTGGACTCGACTCGACTCGAGACTGTACTCGACTCGACTCGACTCGAGACTGGACACGACTCGAGACTGGACTCCACTCGACTCGAGACTGGACTCGACTCGACTCGAGACTGGACTCGACTCGACTCGAGACTGGATTCGACTCGACCCGAGACTGGAATCGACTCGACTTGAGACTGGACTCGACTCGACTCGAGAGTGGACTCGACTCGACTCGAGACTGGACTCGACTCGACTCGAGACTGGACTCGACTCGACTCGAGACTGGACTCGACTCGACTCGACTCGAGACTGGACACGACTCGAGACTGGACTCCACTCGACTCGAGACTGGACTCGACTCGACTCGACTCGGGACTGGACTCGACTCGACTCGACTCGACTCGAGATTAGACTCGACTCGACTCGAGACTGAACACCACTCGACCCGAGACTGGAATCGACACGACCCGAGACTGGACTCCACTCGACCCGAGACTGGAATCGACACGACTCGAGACTGGTCTCGACTCGACTCGAGACTGGACTCGACTCGACTCGACTCGAGACTGGAGTCGACTCGACTCGAGACTGGACTCGACTCGACTCGAGACTGGACTCGACTCGACTCGACTCGAGACTGGACACGACTCGAGACTGGACTCCACTCGACTCGAGACTGGACTCGACTCGACTCGAGACTGGACTCGACTCGACTGGAAACGACTCGACTCGAGACTGGACTCGAGTCGACTCGAGACTGGACTCGACTAGACTCGACTCGAGACTGGACTCGAATCGACTCGAGACTGGACTCGACTCGACACGAGACTGGACTCGACTCGACTCGAGACTGGACTCGACTCGACTGGAGACTGGATTCGACTCGACCCGAGACTGGAATCGACTCGACTTGAGACTGGACTCGACTCGACTCGAGACTGGACTCGACTCGACTTGAGACTGGACTCGACTCGACTCGACTCGAGACTGGACACGACTCGAGACTGTACTCGACTCGACTCGAGACTGGATTCGACTCGACCCGAGACTGAAATCGACTCGACTGGAGACTGGACTCGACTCGACTCGAGACTGGACTCGACTCGACTTGAGACTGGACTCGACTCGACTCGACTCGAGACTGGACACGACTCGAGACTGGACTCCACTCGACTCGAGACTGGACTCGACTCGACTAGAGACTGGACTCGACTCGACTGGACACGACTCGACTCGAGACTGGACTCAACTCGACCCGAGACTGGAATCGACTCGACTTGAGACTGAACGCGACTCGACTCGAGACTGGACTCGAATCGACTCGAGACTGGACTCGACTCGACTCGACTCGAGAGTGGTCTCGACTCGACTCGAGTCTGGACTTGAATCGACTAGAGACTGGACTCGACTCGACTCGACTCGAGACTGGAGTTGACTCGACTCGAGACTGGACTCGACTCGACTCGAGACTGGACTCGACTCGACTCGAGACTGGACTCGAATCGACTCGAGACTGGACTCGATTCGACTCGACTCGAGACTGGACTCGACTCGACCCGAGACTGGACTCGACTCGACTCGAGACTGTACTCGACTTGACTCGACTCGAGACTGGACTCGACTCGACCCGAGACTGGAATCGACTCGACTTGAGACTGGACTCGACTCGACTCGAGACTGGACTCGACTCGACTCGAGACTGGACTCGACTCGACTCGACTCGAGACTGGACACGACTCGAGACTGGACTTCTCTCGACTCGAGACTGGACTCGACTCGACTCGAGACTGGACTCGATTCGACTCGACTCGAGACTGGACTCGACTCGACCCGAGACTGGACTCGACTCGACTCGAGACTGTACTCGACTCGACTCGACTCGAGACTGGACACGACTCGAGACTGGACTCCACTCGACTCGAGACTGGACTCGACTCGACTCGAGACTGGACTCGACTCGACTCGAGACTGGATTCGACTCGACCCGAGACTGGAATCGACTCGACTTGAGACTGGACTCGACTCGACTCGAGACTGGACTCGACTCGACTCGAGACTGGACTCGACTCGACTCGACTCGACACTGGACACGACTCGAGACTGGACTCGACTCGACTCGAGACTCGACTCGACTCGACTGGACACGACTCGACTCGAGACTGGACTCGACTCGACTCGACTCGAGACTGGACACGACTCGAGACTGGACTCCACTCGACTCGAGACTGGACTCGACTCGACTCGACTCGGGACTGGACTCGACTCGACTCGACTCGAGATTAGACTCGACTCGACTCGAGACTGAACTCCACTCGACCCGAGACTGGAATCGACACGACCCGAGACTGGACTCCACTCGACCCGAGACTGGAATCGACACGACTCGAGACTGGTCTCGACTCGACTCGAGACTGGACTCGACTCGACTCGACTCGAGACTGGAGTCGACTCGACTCGAGACTGGACTCGACTCGACTCGAGACTGGACTCGACTCGACTCGACTCGAGACTGGACACGACTCGAGACTGGACTCCACTCGACTCGAGACTGGACTCGACTCGACTCGAGACTGGACTCGACTCGACTGGAAACGACTCGACTCGACTCGAGACTGGACTCGACTAGACTCGACTCGAGACTGGACTCGACTCGACTCGAGACTGGACTCGACTCGACACGAGACTGGACTCGACTCGACTCGAGACTGGACTCGACTCGACTGGAGACTGGATTCGACTCGACCCGAGACTGGAATCGACTCGACTTGAGACTGGACTCGACTCGACTCGAGACTGGACTCGACTCGACTTGAGACTGGACTCGACTCGACTCGACTCGAGACTGGACACGACTCGAGACTGTACTCGACTCGACTCGAGACTGGATTCGACTCGACCCGAGACTGAAATCGACTCGACTTGAGACTGGACTCGACTCGACTCGAGACTGGACTCGACTCGACTTGAGACTGGACTCGACTCGACTCGACTCGAGACTGGACACGACTCGAGACTGGACTCCACTCGACTCGAGACTGGACTCGACTCGACTAGAGACTGGACTCGACTCGACTGGACACGACTCGACTCGAGACTGGACTCAACTCGACCCGAGACTGGAATCGACTCGACTTGAGACTGAACGCGACTCGACTCGAGACTGGACTCGACTCGACTCGAGACTGGACTCGACTCGACTCGACTCGAGAGTGGTCTCGACTCGACTCGAGTCTGGACTTGAATCGACTAGAGACTGGACTCGACTCGACTCGACTCGAGACTGGACTCGACTCGACTCGAGACTGGATTCGACTCGACCCGAGACTGGAATCGACTCGACTTGAGACTGGACTCGACTCGACTAGAGACTGGACTCGACTCGACTCGAGACTGGACTCGACTCGACTCGACTCGAGACTGGACTCGACTCGACTGGACACGACTCGACCCTAGACTGGACTCGACTCGACTCGAGACTGGACTCGACTCGACTCGAGACTGGACTCGACTCGACTCGACTCGAGACTGGACACGACTCGAGACTGGACTTCTCTCGACTCGAGACTGGACTCGACTCGACTCGAGACTGGACTCGATTCGACTCGACTCGAGACTGGACTCGACTCGACCCGAGACTGGACTCGACTCGACTCGAGACTGTACTCGACTCGACTCGACTCGAGACTGGACACGACTCGAGACTGGACTCCACTCGACTCGAGACTGGACTCGACTCGACTCGAGACTGGACTCGACTCGACTCGAGACTGGATTCGACTCGACCCGAGACTGGAATCGACTCGACTTGAGACTGGACTCGACTCGACTCGAGACTGGACTCGACTCGACTCGAGACTGGACTCGACTCGACTCGAGACTGGACTCGACTCGACTCGAGACTGGACTCGACTCGACTCGACTCGAGACTGGACACGACTCGAGACTGGACTCGACTCGACTCGAGACTGG
The DNA here is from genome assembly GCA_933228935.1 of Pemphredon lugubris. Lineage (NCBI taxonomy): Eukaryota > Metazoa > Arthropoda > Insecta > Hymenoptera > Crabronidae > Pemphredon > Pemphredon lugubris. The sequence goes on from CAKOGF010000161.1 coordinate 15,980, forward strand.
ACTCGACTCGACTGGACACGACTCGACTCGAGACT
>CAKOGF010000162.1:0-15977 GCA_933228935.1 Pemphredon lugubris
TTAGATACATTGCGAGAAAAATTCTATTTCCTATCATCGATTACCATCAGCCGTTGATTGAAAAACCATTCAAACTCGACCTCCTACTAACTGGCATAAAAAAGTCCCATAATTTATTCCTTAACCTACGATCCTGGCAAACTGCATTTTTTCATATGCACAAGTATCACAATCGCTCACATTTCGTGTTCGTGTTATGAATTGTATTTTGTGTGTATGCGTGTGCCGTTTTTTTTCCCCTCGTTTTCATCGATCAATTAAGCGAACATTTTTAGTCTCGCAGTCGCAATAATTACGAGTTTACGCCGTCGCCGCTATCGCACGTATTCGAAACTTGTTTAAAAAGACGCGTGACCCGCGGTCCTACGATTAAGGTATTAAAGTTAGTATTATAAACTGCAATCTAAGCTGATCCCATGTTGTTTCTTGGTCACAACCTCGTTGAATTTCTTCTGTTAACTCCCTCGCAGTGTCCTTGCCTGTTCAAGGAGACTGTTCGCGAAGATTTTTCGACGAAGACCTTCCCCCGAAAATCCATCACCGAATTGGCGGCCCCGGATTCTCTTGACGCTTCTCGAGAACATCGTCTTGTCCCCTCGTGTCGATTAAATAATCATCGACGTTTTATTATGAAGGAACAAGAAGGATGTCTCGAGCATCCATCCCGGGCGGACGCACCCGTAGCCGTACAACTTTTCCTAACGACATCCACGGGACTCGTCGTTGTTAACCGCGAGTGGTTTTCAAGGAGGACCCTTGTCCTTCCGAAAATCACATAAACAATTTACTCCGATTTACCTAACGCGCGGAAGAGCGACCGACAAAGTTCCAGTCTCTTCCAACGGGGATATCCACTCCCTGCAACACCCCGATCAACCCCCATTTTATTTTTCGAAAGGAGACATTCGACGGACTAAGCTCGCCGAACTTGCTTTATCTCTCCGTATGAATCGCTACGGGTCAAGAAATGTTTTGACGGATTCGTACGTAGATACTCTCGTACCTACGGTTCGACCTAAGCGGACACGGTCTCCACCATTGACTTCTTAATAATCTCGCCGAAATTTTCGTCGCATTCCTCCGTACTTTCCGACTGCTGTTCATTAACTTGGCCCTTTTCAACCTCTACCTTCGTACCGTTCCCGTGATAAGTACCATGCGCCTGGGGTTCTATTTCGCCGTAATACGAATATCTACCGGACAGGAGTTCTGAAAATGGCTCCAGCTTGCCCATTTGCTGAACTACCGTGTTCAAGGGTTGCACTGAATTTAAATTTGTGTATTGCGAGCCGGTGGTCTCGTCTTGGGCGAAAGTGGTCTCGTACGCGGAAGAATGTTGCCCGGGATGGACCTGGCAGTTCCCCTGAATTGATCCGGCGTCTTGCCCGTAAGGCGCGTAGTGAGAGAAACCGGGATTACCTGGCACCGTCGGAAATTGAGGCTGAAACTGCACCCTGGACGTGGAAGGAAGATTAGCGTAAGCCTGATAATCCTGATAAGTGGGTTGTTGGAAATTTACTCCGGCGCCCGTTTGACTCGAAAAGGTTTGAAAAGCTTGACTAAACTCGGGATGTAGTTTCCTCTGTGATCCCTGTGGCCCATCGACGGTATCCTCGCTAGGATAACAATCGTCCCTTATAGCGTAAAGATCCAAACTATCTTCTCTAGTACCAGGTACTTCGGGCTGACAATTTGTCCCGCCGTCCACGGTATCGTGATTCTCGTAATGCAGGGTAGTGAAACCACCCCCGGTGATGCACGATTCTGCGCTTCTACTCTCTATCACGGATGCCAAATTGATCTCCCGCAACGGACTCCTGCCATTCTGATTGTCGGAAACTTCATGATCCGGCCCGTCCTCCTCGCGCTGCTTTTTCTCGATCTCCAGACGCATCAGAGTGTGAATGAAGTGCGTCCGCACGCGCACTGGATTGAATTCGATCCTGCCGGAACTGTTCGCGCAGCCGTCCCTCGTGCACCCGCAAGGGAAACCAGCACGATCGACCTATCGAACCGTATCGCAGTTGTATAATTTGTTTGTCTAGTATTAAGATTCGCGTCGCGAATGCTTCGCGCAACGTTGGCGTGCTTCGCCTCGATATTCGATACGATACTGACCTGACATTTTACGTTTGCTCGGCTACAAGGACAGCTTTCAGGGTCGCAGTAACCTTTGCACCCGCAGCCGCAGTGTTCCCTACTCGCTCTAATGTCTCGACACTCGTCCTTCTCGACGGCGTCTATCCTGCGCACACCCGCCGCTCTGAGTAAGGCTCGTCTCTGCCACGTGGGCACCGGCTGCAGGAAATAATAGCTATCGATATCTAGATCCTCGTTGTCGCTCGGTTCCTCATCCGTATCGTCGCTCGGATCCTCCGAGCTCGAGGCGGCCTCCGCAACGCAATTTGCAGCGCGCTCCGAGCGCAATTGCGCCAGTCTAGCGCGATGGATTCTCCTCTGCTCGGCTGCGTGTTCGGATAACGAGAACCTCTCCGCGTGTGTGTGCGTTGCGCTCATACCAAGAGTGCTGCCACCCTGCGAATGAAGGCGAATCGATTTAGTGCGTTCTAGGTATATCGCTTAGGTATATACGCTCCGTTTCTACATGCAACCAATACGCCAGCCAGATCCATATTTTTGCCGTAGCTATTAATTATGCATCCTTGTACGCGCGCCGAATCAACCCACGACGTTGCGAGGAATTACATATTTGCTGAATAACGAGCAACGATATTGTCGAATCTCGTCGTTTGCTCACCTGAGAAGGCACGCAAGTGAAACCCTGTGCCCTGGGAAAGTAGTACACGGTAACGGCGTCGAACTGAATGTTGCGCTTCTTTTTCATCGACTCTTCGGTGTTGCTTCTCTTAGGACTCGGTTCGCCTTCCATGCAGTCGATCAACCTGCGTTTCAAGTTGCTCTTCGGCGGGCTCGGGAAGTTTACCAACGGTGCCTGCGGCGTACCGGGTACGACCACGTTCGGTGCGAAGGTATCCAGTTGATTCACGGCTGAAACAGAATACCGCTCTTCGTAATCGTGACGAAGCTACCGCGTGCCTGCGATCGATGTGAGAATTATCGAGCTCCGCTCTCTTTTGGTTTACGATCGTAGCTCTAGCTGAATGCTACGAGACGCAATTAAGTACGAAATATCGTGAAATTTAAATATGTATTGGAACTTTGTGAACTCAAAGTTTTCTAAAATCATAATCTACGATGCCTCGATCAAAAATTTCTCCAAAATGACAAATTTATGATCAAACTGACAACGATCGCGGTATCCAAGGATGCGAATAAAAATATCGATATTTACCCTTCTCTTTGTCGGAAAGTATGTCGTCCGGTATCCTGTCCAAGAAAGAGGTCTCGGAGTCGCTCTCCGGAGCCGGTGCAGGTCCAGGATCACCCGGAATCTCGCTTCCAAGCCCGGAATCACTTCCGTCGGACCTTACTTCGTCCCTAGCACCAGTGGCAAGCGCCAGGCTCTCCGCTGAATCCTCGGTGAAGGCATCCGGTCTCTCGGGCTCGAGTCTCGTCATAATCTCGGGTGAGATCCCAACGCAGCACAAGGTCTCGCTCTCCGGGCAGGAGATTCGATCAGAAACGGCTTCGTCGTCGCAAACCCCGAGACGCGCGTTCGCCATGGAGGAGACGTCGGAGCTGTCGGAACCCGTCTCGGTTTCCGTCTCGGTGTCAACGACTTCGGGAACACTCGCGACGGGTCCCAAAATCTCCTCAGGCGAGCTGGGTGTAACCTCGGAGCAATCCAAATCGGTTGACACCGGTAGATTCCCCGTGGACGGCGAGGAAGACGTAAACACCACTTCCTCGCCACCTCCCAATTTATCTATCAGCGCTCTCGGAGTGATGTCCTCTTTCCCCAACTTGTGCACCGTCGTCTTCTTAGGTGTTCTCTCCAACTGCAGCTGCTCCTCCTTCACCGCTAACCTCTCGACGATAACTTTGCACATTTTAACCATATCGTACGGCGATGCATTCATCGGAGTACCGGGATCCTCGGTGAACGTAGCTACCGGGGAGGAATTCACCTGCGTCTCCAAGTGGTCCTCCGTATCACCACGGGAGGATCTCTGAACGAAACTCGATTCCCCCCCGATCGGTGGATTTTTCCGCGGAGTCCTTAAATTTACGTCACTACCACCACCGTCGTACCTAACGCTCCTCCGTTGCGCCTCGATGTCGTTCGCAACGTGATCCGCGTCCTGCTTCCTCGGACTGGTCGACCAATCGACGCGCTCCAGCATTACGACTAAACGCGGCGACGAGTCTCTGTTGCTCGATTCGGGCGATTTCACGGGGCTCTTTGGCGACGCGCAAACATCGTTCCTCGGTGTTTCGGTGTCGTTGGGCGCGCTTGATTCGCCGGTTTCCTCGCATCGCTTCTCCTCGTGGCACGAATCGGGATTCGTCTCGACGCTGTCGCGCGGCGTCGAGCAACACGAGTCCTCGTCGATAATCGCGTTCTCCGGATAAACGGACTTTTCACTGGAGTCCACCGTATCCTCGACGCTGCTGGTGCACTCACCCTCCGTGGAGGTCACCGTGCAAACCCGATGCTCCGCTTCGGGGTCTCTCGCCCTGGCCTCCTGGTTGACCTCGACGGAATTCTCGAGGGAATTCCCGTTCATCGTTAGTCTACAACCACCGCTCGCGAAGGAATCGTCGGCGATACCGTTGCTCCTGGCGGTGAGACGGCCGTCGGACTCGTCGTCGAAGAGACACGAGTCCGAGGACAGAGATATCTCGCCGAGGGTACGCTCCCGAAGGCTCACCAGCACCGGTGAGATCCTCCTGACGTCGCTTCTCAATTGATTGGCTTCCTCCTCGGAGATCTCGACGCCGATCCTCTTGATCTCGGCGCTGATAGGCAAGAAATCACTGGCTGGTCTTTTCCTGGACGTCGGCGACGCGTTCGCTACACCCTCGCTCTCGCTCTCGCCGTCGCCCTTACCCTCCAACTCCTCTCTCCCTTCAGTTTTATCGAAACACTGCACCGTCGACGTTGCCTCGCAAACGTCTCGTCGCTCCATCTCCCCGATCGTCCTGACCTCGAGGCCGTCACTCCCCGCTGACTCATCCTCGCGTTTCTGTTGCTTGGCCAACTTGTGACCCATGTCAGTCGTCACGTCTACCTGGTTTCCCTGGATCCGAGAAAGCTCGCTGGAAGCCTCCGGGGAGGCGATCGAAGTCTCGCCCGTTTCCGGATTGATAAACCCTCGACTGTCGAGGATCGTCAAGGATCGACGTTTAGCATCGTCCGTTCCACCGATAGCGGTCGACGACGTACCGGCGTCGTTGTCGGTGACCCCCGTTGGCTTTATCTCGGTCGTTGATGTCATCGGCGTCGCAGCAACAGCAACAGCATCCGGCGACTCGACTGAGGTGGAATCCTCTTGGGCCTCAACAAGACAGTCCTCGGCCAAAGGCGATTCCATCTCGGGGCATTCTTTCGATCTGCGATCAATAACGACAAAGTTGTATTAAAGATCTGATCGGCGGGGATATATGGAATATTTAAAAAAAACAGAGCACGAGGAAACCGAGATTGCGAGAGGACTTTCACCTGATCAAATTCAACATAAACGTATATTCATAGACGCGCCGGGTAGAAATTTGTGTTAAGCTACATCGCGAAACCTCCACGACCGGTTACCTCTTCCTCCTTTCAACCCCCTGGGTCTCGCGACAATCATATTTCCCGCTTTCCCGCCTCTCCACGAAAATATATCATAAGCAAAGGACGCCGAAGAGGAGATGGAGGGATCAATAATCCGCGCGCTGATACCGCGCACCGGCGGACGTGGAGACACTCCGCGGGGCACGCAACGGAAAAACAAATCAGTATCCGAGAACGATCAACGATGTCGAATCGACCGATAGTCGAGGAGGATGAGCTCCTACGATCGATTGGCCTTTAGCCCGCCGGTATTGTTTCTCTCGTTTCTCTCTCTCTTTTTTTTTTTTATCACAGCACCCCTCGAGTAAAAAGGGCCTGCATATAATCCTGGCCGGAGATTATTGATTCAAAGCTGGCACGGGAAAGGAAGGGTGGTGGTGGGTCGACGGGGGTCGCGGGGCGGCGGGTGGTCTCTGTCTGCCTTCGGTTACCATGCGCACCTTGTACCCATTATATACCCCCAAAGAACTCGACGACGGAGCCAGGTGTTTAAAAAAAAAAAAAAAAAGGTGTCCCTCTTGGCCCTTCTGTCTCCCACCTCCGTGTCCTTCTTACTTTCGTCCCTTTACCTTTGAGCCGTACGATCGTCGCGTCCTTCAGCACCCACGTCTCTCTTTCCGCGTACCAGCAACAACCCCGAGAAGAAGAGGAGTCGACTCTATCGCCCACGACAATTCCCTTGTCTCAGGGGGCTTTAGGTCGTCTCGCAACTCCAGCTGCCGCCATCCTGACCGCGAATCCGGCCGTCCCTGAGACACATCGTGCGATCGGCGTCCTCGTGGGAGGACGATCGTGAGACGCTCGATCTCGGCGACATGCGAGAATACTCGACCGCCTCGAGATCACTCTTGACGAAGGCGAGCTTATCACCGAGGTGAGGTGTAAAACCGTCTAATCCGAGGTCTATCGACACCGGCCAATGAGAATGAGGCGTGCGACAGAACTGTAGAAAAACCGTAGAAAAACGTGTAGGAGTAGGATATTGCGGATCTTGGTCCCGTCTAACCGCTCGAACGAGACAGAGCAACGTCGACGATCGATGAAGATCAATCCCTCGTAACCAGTTACAACTCGGAAGCGGCTCGAAAGCTGTCGTTTGAGTATCGCGCGGATCGAATATCGAACGTACGGACGAACGAGCGAGATCGAGACATGGAACGTTTTTGGGGACGACGACGACGACGACGACGTCCAAATCGAGGAGAGCCGTCTAGAGCGGTTCAACGGAGAGAGGAGAGCGGAAGAACTCTTCCCGTGATCCGAGCGAAACGCAAGGGGACGCCGTTTCGAGACTCGAGCGTCCTGCGAGAACCTGACGAACGTATCTCGCGAGGAGACCGATGATCCCAGTAGACGAATTCTCGCTCCTGTTCGTCGACTAGCCGAAGACTCGAAAAGCGAGGGAAATGAGACGCAGAGGGTCTAACGCGGACGAGTATACTCGTCCAGACGAGAAAGAAGCGAAGCGGAGGCGCGCGTATGTCGCGTTCGACAGCTCGGAGCAGAGTGAGCAGAGTGAGCGGAGTGAACGGAGCAGCCGCGACGCCGCGACGCCGCGTCGATGACGATTCCTCTCGGCGCTGCTCTCCTCGGTCACCTTCGGCTTCCCTCGGTACTCCTCCGCACCGGTGAAGGGTACACGCGTACCCACGTACGAGTATGCGTGCTCGTGAATGTGTAATACACTCTACGGGGCTATACCAAATGCCCGTGGTTCTCAACTACTCCGATACTGCTGGAACTTCGGCCTCGGATACGATCAATCTTTTATTTAGCCACTTTTTATTTGTTGAGAGCGCTTTAAGCGCGCCTGCATTTGTCGCGGAAGGGACGGCGTGTATCGTGTTTTTTCTTTTCTTCTCCTTTTTTTTTCCTAAGCGAGACCGATTCATCGTGCCAGGGAAATTATCCTGGACACTCTATAGTAGTTTCTATTTTCCGCGTACCGTTACACGCTGTGACATCGGCGGACTACGCCTACGGGTATGTGGATGCGTAAAATTAACGAGGTTTATTATTAACTTTCCTGGACCCGAGTGCACGTCGACAGTTTTTGAAGGTATTAATGGCGAATCTCGATCATCGGGAGAAGTATTTTCGCTTCTACCAACATTTTTGGGCAAAACCGGTCGCCCCGTCCCATCGATCTAATTACTCATTGAAAATTATCCACGGTCGTTCGGCGTAATCGGTGAAAACGTAGCCACGGTTACGGCGCGCGTGTATCGTTGTACGCGACCCTCTCTCTCTCTCTCTCTCCCTCGTCTCTCCAATTCAACAGCCCTTGCTTACAAACAGGAAATAGAAGATCGCGGTACACGAGAGGGAGAATCACCGTGAATTATCGATTCAAGCAATTGACGAGCTACCCAGAAACATTCGAGATAACCGCGCTCGGACGAATGTTAATTTCACGGAAACGGGAAAGCAACGTTAGAGGAGTGCGGAGAATGGAACGTTTCGCGGGTAATAGACGGGTCAAAATACACTGACACAGATAAGACGCGCGAAGCGAGAACAATGAACACCACTGATATAAACGATACACTCGTGGTGTACACAAAACAGGTTTTCCGTTATTACATAAGACAACATACATATATATATACGAGGGAGTCGCTGTATCGTTCTTACAATTATTTTTGCACACGTCTGTAATCCTCTTAAGCGCATTGTATTCTCGTCGTAAACCTGGAAGGAAAGGATACAAATTTTCGGCTGTATCGCTTTCGCGTTGAACCGCGTTTTTGGATTAGCTAGCAACCCCTGCGTGGTTCCCGAGCCAATTTCTGGAATGTCGGGTCGGAAGGGGATCAAGGTTGATACCGGGGCCGATACAGTTCCAGATTCTCGCGTAAACATCAATAGTCTCCTCCCCTACCGATATGTTATCAACATTCCCGCGATATTAATCCAAGTCGTGGGACGAGTTTCTTCGAAATTCCTTCGAATCCCATCCGAGCGGGATGCCTCTCAAAATGGAAAGTTTTGCGTGGATCCCTCTTCTGAAATCGGCGCTGTATTGTCGACGAGAGTCTCCTCGCTCTTTGTCCCTCTCCCTTTCTCTTTCCTTCTCCGCTGCGCGTATATTTTTCTTTCTCTTCTCTACACGCACACGCGCACACAGACGCGCGCGCCTCTCTCACGAACGGTTCAACGAACGAGAGAACGTAGCGCTTGCGCGCGGGCTCTCCGCACGTAATTGTCGCTGAGCTGCAAAAGTATAAGGTGTATAGTTACGGCCCTGCTCGTCTCCCGCTTTCAGTCTTCCTTCCTCACCCTTTCTCAATCTCTCTCTCTCTCTCTCTCTTCTTCTCTTTTTTTTCAAGAAAGCAGTGGAACGTTTATGCGACAAAATATCAAAACACACCGGGGGTGAGACGAGAAACTTTTAACGCCCCGCGCGGCTACCGTCCCACCGCTTTGCGGTTTTTTCCCCCCGGATCTCGTTTTCTCCTTAGATTATCTATAACTCGACGCGACAATTTTTTTAAGAATCATTCCGTCGCCGTTTGCTTCTCTTATTAAAACTTCCGATCGTTCTCGGATAGAAAGCACGAAAGAAATTTTGATTTTTTTTTATTAAACTTACAAATTCAGATCTCTGGAAAATCGTAGAAGAACGCCAAGGCAAACGTAACTTCCAAACCGGTCTACTGAAAAGCATCGCTGCTTTTGTTACTCTCAAAAGATAAAGAAACGTGGAGGATCGACCGCAGTTTTTTTTCAGCAATCAATGCACTCTCGCTGTCGCTCACCGATTTCTTTTTCCCCGGCATAAATCTTACGAATGGATATCAAGGTCGCGGCAAAATTTCGCGCGCCTTCGCTCATTCGACCTGTTTTTACGTCACGTCTCGTAAAACGCGCACGCGACGAAAAGCAGGTGCGTGCGAATTACGAGCGTACGAGCAAAGAGATTGGCGGTAATTGTTCCACTTCGTTTCCGCCGAGGACCTCAATTTACATCATACTCATCGCTATTCTCACGCCTCCGTTTGTCATTTATTACGACGCTTAAGTAATTGCTTGCATACCGTTAATTGGGGTCTCGTAGATCGAATTATCGACACGCGCTCGCGCGCGAATAACAATTCACTCCAAAAAACGTGTACGAATATCTAAACCTTTGATACTCAGAAATCTCGATCAATGTAGCGCTATTAAAATCTTTTCGAGTAACATTCGTTCAAGTGAAAACAGATAATTTTTCTTACGAACAAGCGTAACAAATCTAACGATCGTCTCCGCGCGATTAAGGAATTTCTCTCGAGTCACAATTAGTTCGAAGGGAAAGTAAGAAGGATCGCTGCCAATTCTGGGAACGAGGAAGACGTTCGAAAAGGCGCCGCTTGATCGGGCCTTGATACGGATTTTCCTCAAAAAGAGCCGAAACCTAGGTTGGCCTGAGGTTCCGACGGTTCTTCTAAAGTTGGAACAGCAACGGAGGGGAGGAAAGATGAGAGAGAGAGAGGGATGAACAGGCAGCCCATGGATGGAGATAAAAATATAAAAGCTCGGAGAGGAGAGAGAGAGAGAGAGAGAGTGAAAGAGAGGGGGTAGAGGAGAGATCAAAGCAGTTTTACAACATCGGCAGACGCTGCGATATTGCTCCGTCGTGCTTTCTGTTTTCTGGGAAAGGTCCGAAGCCCTCTCTCTCTCTCTCTCGCTCTCTCTTCCTTTTCCTTCCCCCTCGTCGTTCGCTCTTTTACGCGAGCGCACACACGCGCACGGAGGCTCGTACACAAACTACGCTCACGTATTTTGTGCCTATGTTTGTGTTTCATACATTCTTTCACCTGGTCTCTCCCCATCTCTACCCCTCCCCACCCTCCATTCAGTCACTCATTTATTCTACCTCTCTCCCTCTCCCCTCTCTTACACAGACACGCGCGCTCTCTCGGTGTCCCTCGGTCTCTCTTGGTTTCCATCTGTGTTCCACCGAACCACCTAGGTGGGTCTCTGTCTCGCGTTCTATGCACACTATCGGTTATTCCTCTCCCTCTCTCCCACCTACCCCGCATCCAATGCTCCATCTCTCTTCCCACCCAGCTCTCCTGGCACTGCTTTCTCGTATCCTCTTTGCGCAGGCTACTATGGCGCATTACTATAGCATAGTGCAGGCTCGGTATAACGTGCAACTATACTCGCTTAAAGTAGCTCTACCGAAGTACGAGGAGACAAGGCCGCGCTGATGCAACGCTACGAATACAGTCCTTGCGCGAGCGATACCAATTTCTATGCACATTGCCATAGTTCGCTAGAGTAAATAATTCTACCTGGGATTCGTTAATCGAATCACTGCTCGATACCTCCCACGTTTTTAACCGAAATCCCCCTCGAATTTTCGGGAATTCCTGTGTTAACGTCTACGCGTGGGCAAATGGAATCTTATTAAATCTAATTATTAAAGTAACCACCAATGGCTCATTATCAAAGCCACTTTTCACCGTGCGAGTACTATCGACGCGGTTGGTACCACTACAACCACCTTCCACCAGTTCGTTCGAGTACCAGCTGCCACGATCCATACCCCCTCCCCCCCCGCCCCCGTACACGCGTGCAAACTCACAATGATCAAAAACGCACACTTTGGCAAACGTACACGCGAGAGCGAGCTGAAACATCCATTCGTCGCGTATCGTGTAGATTTTCGTGTACGCTCGAAAAGGGTGGTACTACTACGCGCGACGAGGCACACCGATTGGCAAACACGACGATCGAGAGTTTGTGTGGCATCACGACGCACACTACGAAAACGATGTGGTATACGGTGCTTTGGCATAATAAGAGCGAGGGAGCGGAATATAATGCATCCTCCTCCGCTCAGTGGCCTCCCTGGGAGCTGTGGAATGTACCACCCACCCTTTCCTTGCCCCCCCCCCACCCCCCACCCCCCGCCCCTCGCCCTTTTCCATTCTACATAACCCAGAAGACTCGCGCGACGCTGCACGCTGTAAACACTTTTCCGAGTCATTAATACTCAAAATCGCAAATCGAGACGGAGTACTCGTAGGGTGGATCAAATATCGTGCCATGGGTGTCATGAAATCGAATTACGTTTCCTGCCAACCGCACCGAACTATTTTATACGTCCACTCAATCGGTGGAACATCGATTAATCTAAATCAAATTTTTGCGACAACCGATATCGAAATATGATACTTCGAATTTTTTAATATCGCGGAATTAACGGAGTTTCTCTCTCTATTACGCGCGTTTTCCGAGTAGCTTGCCATCGGAAACGCATCGATAAAGTTTGCCCAGACTCAACATTGGCGTTGCGCATTTTGGAGTAACCGCGCAATACAAACGAACGACCAGTCGTTGCGCGTCTCTCGGTTAATAATCCACCGTGGCGTATCTCTGATTTAGTATCCTCTACCAGACGCCCGGCGTATCTGAACGCGTGGGCGTGTAAATTGTATCGTGGCAAATGGTTACGCACTCGCGTTTTTCGATCTTACGACCAACGCGTGCCTGGTTACGCGGAAACCGATGTGCCGTCCGCTCTAACATGGTAACTCCTCTGCAATTATTTTTGGCCGACAGGTTAGCAAAAATATATCGAGGGAACGTATGGAAAATCATTGAGAAGTTCACCTGCGTAATAACGATCGGTTACGAGAAATATTTTTCCCTCCTATTTTCTCAGATACATTTTCCAATAAAAACAAAATAAATGGAAACGCTCAAACGGAGAAAGAGAATGCGACGAGGAAGCGCAGCAACGCAACCACGCGAACGTTAAGGGACAAGGGGAGAAGGAAGGAAGGAAGGAAGGAGCCGAGACGAACGAGAATCTATGGATATTATTCGCGAGGGTGCAAAAGAGACGGAAGGTGAGCTGCGGGGGTGTATATTGGGGTTTGTAAATGGGGATGAGGGTTCCACCTCCGGCCGAATCGATCCCACCGCAGCGTAGAGCTATAGCGGTTCGTATCGGTGAGCGTACATACCATGAACTCTGCCTCTCTCTCTCTCTCTCTCTCTCTCTCTCTCTCTCTCTCTCTCTCTCTCTCTCTCTCTCTCTCTCTCTCTCTCTCTCTCTCTCTCTCTCTCTCTCTCTCTCTCTCTCTCTCTCTCTCTCTCTCTCTCTCTCTCTCTCTCTCTCTCTCTCTCTCTCTCTCTCTCTCTCTCTCTCTCTCTCTCTCCCTCCCTCCCTCCCTCCCTCCCTCCCTCCCTCCCTCCCTCCCTCCCTCTCTCTCTCTCTCTCCCCCCCCTCTCTCTCTCTCCCTCTCTCTCTCTCTCTCTCTAATACACATACAAGCGCGCGCGCGCTCATTCTTCTCTACGTTCGTAGCACTACAGCGTAACAACCCGCGCAGCTGCGCCGGAAAGCGGTTGGAAGCGAAATAGGAATTCGGAATTCTGAATGAAATTTTTTAATCGATTCGGGGTCGCAGGGATGGCAAATTAGCGTGATTAATGTTTTCCCATTCTTCGGTCGAGCGCCATGGCGGTCAGAGTTTTATTGGCGCGAACGAGGGGCTTTTGATTTGTGATTGGAGAACGCCGGACGATATTGCGGAAAGCGGAAAACAGAATTACAGGCATGGGGCGCGTGTCGGGTGCGAATCGCGCGAGGTTATTGAAATTTTTACACCGTCCATCGTAATTATTCCGTGATCCGCGTGCGCGCCGACAGGAACAAAAAAAAAGATATTACCGCGAAAGCGTTACGCGTAACGCGTGTTCGCGATTTTGTATCCTCGTGCACTGACAATGAGAGTCGACATCTTGTACGAGGATTAGCAACGCGTTCTCATTCGATTCCTAGAGCGCGTACCACTATTCGCGTTTTGCCGACGGTTTCTAGTCGCAAAATGCGCGTGCATCGTGGAAATCGGAGCGGAGGAAGGGATGAACGACGAAAAGGAGAAAGGAGGTGTGGGAACGTAACGGGCATCGCGTATTATTACGCTTGTGTCGTGGTGCCGCGATCTACGTGCAGGCGTTCACCAATGCACCGCACAGTATTCATTTTAGTCCACGATTCGCAGGAAATAGGAGATGATGTGAAATTTTCGAGAAACGTCACTATCGATCGGTTTTCATCCCAGTTTCCATTACTCCGTCCGGCTTTAGCTTTTATATTAATTGCGATCGAATAAAATTATGCTGACGCGCGTTGTCGCGTATTATACGCGTTTATCGCAAATCGATAAAATCACGCATCAATCGACTGCCCGACATCGTACAGGCGCGCAAACCTGCTTGGAAGTATGTGTGTGCGTGGGCGGACATTATACCTAAGTGCACGCCGATCGACGTGGGTGTACGGATGCTCAACGAACTGCGAAGCAGGAGACCGCAGAGTAACCGGACGAAACGATGAAAAAGACCTTCCTGGGATTTATTCGAAACTCATTGTGAACCATAAATTCGCTTCATCCATTTCTGTCGCGGCGACGATAGTTTCATTCTGCAATTCTCTCTCCGCGGTAAAATTTGTTTCGTCCCTTAGGATCCTGTCCGCGTTAAAATGCAACAAAGACACAAGTATCCTGGCGTACTGGTAACCGTCACGTTTATCCAATACGATGCAGAAATCTGCAATTTTTTATTTCATTATTTACCGAAATTATGTCACGTCCTCGGTAGATATAATGACACGTAAATCCCTGTAAATTGTACCGTGCAAAATTACAGGATTCAAAAAAGTAGAAATAATTGCGAAAATTTATTAATATAAAAACTGGAGACTACGGTAAGAAAACGATATCTATGAAAGCGATGCAGCAAAAATATTACCGACACGGTGTGTTAAAAATACACGTCTAAAAATCGATATATGCCGCAACGAGAAATAAAAAAAGCTCTGTAAAATTAATTAACACGATGGCTCCCATTATTCATATTTATAAAGAAAGCACCCCGAAAAATGGATTATAATTTCGTAATCGATCATCGTTCCAATCGTTAACGGAGAACCGGACGCCTGGCTCTGCGTATCCGTACAGCGTCGATACGTCTGACGTCACGCCGACGTGCGACTGCGGGGGTTAACGCGGGGGGATGAACCCGAGCCGAGTTCGCTTTACACGCGGCGCACACCCACGCACTCGTACACGCCGCGCGTGCAATTGCTCCAACGCGCGCGCAAGTATTACACACTTGCGCGTTTCGACCAACTTCTCTCGCGTCCCCGGGGGGGATGATGACGGCATTCTCGGGGACACGCGCCCCGACGTATGTACTTTAGGACAAAAACCCCGCCAAGTGACCGGATAACACTCGGACGGGTTAGCCGATGCGTCGTTCGCCGCGCGGTTCGGTAACGAGATCACGTTTTTGTACCGAGGGAAAAAAACAAGACGCGAAGGGTCGTTTAATTAGTGTAATGAAATCATCGGTAAGTACTCGTACGGGAGTGATAGACGTTAACGTTTGAGAGTTAATTATCGTGGTAATTTATATTTCTGTTAATTAGTGAACGTTGTACACGATTTTATGGGAGAAACAATTTTTCCGCAATATTTCGTACTTGCAAGAAAATCGTTCGAACTGGAATTACATCCTACTTGGATTTCTAATACTAAACCGAAGGAGCATTATCCTTCTACCGCGATGTATGTATCTTCCCGAAAGTTTCCCGCCCCGGATGTCCGCAATAATTGCAAATTTACTGCAAATGGAGTTGGGGAAAGTAATTTCTTCTCGATAAAACGCTACAAGTGGATCCACCGTAACTTTTATCGCCGTCGTAGATTTCTGTTCCGCTAATCGATTAATCGCGTGTCGTTATTGCACCGCTGTCAATCAACGCAATTTAATTCGCCCGAGAGAAAAAAAAGTTACTCTCGATCGAAGAGATCGGGACTGGCCCACTTTTGACTCCTAAGGCTACACTCCGCATGAAACGACTGCAATACTTTGTCCTTCGCGTGTTTTTCTTTTTCGCGAACATACGTCAACGCTTTCCCCCCCGTCATATTTTAGCACAGATAAGTGCGCCTCTGTTCCCCTGATATCTCTTCGGGGTGACAAATTCTGAATTTTAATCCGCGCCAGACAATTCGCGTTAACTTAATTACGACCAACGAGCTAATCGTCATTTTTACGGAAACGCAGTAAAATTATCATCGGTTCGCCGTTTCACGGTGGACGGTGCGGTTGTTGTTTTTTTTTTTTTTTTTTTATCGGATGTGAAAGTATCCTAGACCACCGGTAAGGTAGAGTACAAGTGGAACGAACGCACGAGCGCTCGTTGCAAAATCATCCTGAGATTGCTGGGGCCGACTGGCGGGCCGAGGACTGCGAGAGTTTCACAACGGCC